>OY759272.1:32599626-32659626 GCA_963662155.1 Lamellibrachia columna | reverse complement strand
TAATATTCTGATACATTTGTGAGTACATCCCTCATCGTGAATGTGACCACAAACGTCTTGCCTAACAAAGTTAGTTTGTCCTCGGCATAAAGATCTTCTCCACGGCGAAGCTGTCGGGAATGACTATTTAATATCATCTTTTATAATCTTCTCCCTATTGTACTTACTAAAAATGTTCAATAAATATTGGAAAGGCATGTCCCAAATCTTCGCACAATCTGAAAGTTGTTGTATGCATGAGTGCTTCCGTTTAATTTATAATGAGGTGTCTTTTGACAGTAGTAATGTTGGCTTATTCTCTGTTAGCTTGTTGTGTTGGTTCATTAGGAAGACACCAAACAGAAGTGTTTAAATGGTAAATAGTTACAATAGTGGATGGTTATGAGGATATTGATATAAATATGTTCTTCAAACCTAACACCAAGTATTATTAGTTATTGAACAGTGTAGGTTGGACATGAGAAAATACTAATTCTCACAGAGGGTGACAAATGAATGGAACAAAATGTCAAATTCTTGTGTTAATGCTAGTGGTGTGAATATGTTTAAGTAACATTGATCGATATCTGATAAGGGCGGGCTACGCATAGATGATTACCGGACTCTCGATAAACAACTGGGTTCCTTGTCCACAATGTAGGATGTATTTACATACTGTTGAAAGACAAACAAGTGCCCAAGAAAGCCAAAACAAAATACACAAAACTATTTAAAGACTTATTCTCCTCTTTGGCATTGACTGTTGGCCCTTGACAAAGAGCATTGAAAGCAAAATCACTGCAGCAGACATAAAAACTATACGAATGATATAGGGCGTCCCCAACAGACAGCGAAATATCATATCTACATGGAGAGTAAGATCACCCAAATTGTATCAAGTGATCAATATGAATGAAATGAGATGGTATGATCATGTGATGAGAACAGAAGATAATTATGTCATAAAAATGACCGTAAGCATGAACATGGCTGGAAAGAGACGGAGAGGATGGTCCAGGTTACAATGGCTCAACAACACCAGCAGCCACCTGGAGGGAAAGAACATCAACCTCAAAGATCCAAGAACGGAGCGGTACAAGAACCGTACAGAATGGAGGTTAATTTCTTACCACACTGACAGGAGTTCCGGTGTCACTTGAATTCATAAGAGGAATATGACTGTATAAGACAAATGTAACCTATCAGATAATGTTGCTGTAATTCATACGTAGCACTAAATATGAATTAATTAAAAGTTGATCATAGACCCAGACAACATGTTGCCTGACTCTGCGTTTCAGTTATACAGCTACTGGATTGCCATCGCTTTACTTCTCTCCATCCTGTCTATTATCTTCGGCAACTGGGATCCGTTGCGGACACCGACAAACGTTCCACGCCTATACTTCAACCTAACCAGTAACCCGAAAATGATGCGCTTCGAGAACACAGACCCGCATCCCGCACTTGTCATTCTAGACGTTGGTCTTGTCGCCTTCTTCATGATCGAGTTCATCATCAGGGCAGTCGTATGTCCAAACAAGTGGACGTTCTTCACAACCGTTCTCAACATCGTTGATATACTGGCCGTGTTTCCGAAGAGTGTCGCCATGGTCATACGCTACACCGTCCACAATTTAGCCGACCGACCGTTCATTTATATCACATACTATATCCTCGTGATGTTCGACATTTTCCGAGTGTTGCGCGCGCTCAAGTTCGGCAAGTACTACCTCGGCCTGCGGGTTCTGATCGTGACGCTGCGAGCGAGCGCCCTTGAGATGTTCTTCCTCTTCTTTCTCGTGGTGGTCGGAGCCGTCGTCTTCGGCGTCGCTATCTACTACTGCGAGATTTGGACGACGTACACCGTCCTTGACATGCCGACCGGAACCTACTGGGCGTTCGTCACGATGGCGAAGGTCGGCTACGGTGATGTCGTTCCGGTAACCATGCATGGTAGGTTCGTCGCCGTGTTCTGCTCCATCGCCGGCGTCCTCTTCACCGGCCTCGCTGTGCCAATCGTTGCAAACAGCTTCGACCGATACTACTCACAGGCGCGTCTTATGCTCATGCGACATCACCTTGGCTTCCCGATAGAGACCCTTGTGAACGAGATTTTACCCTCCGATAATGAAGAAGACATTGGCATACGCGCGCAGACCACTCTAACCGCATTTCGCCTCCACAGAAGAAGGTAAAACAAACAAGCAAATGCTACGTAGCGGGAAGAACCTTTATTCAAAATGTGCCCCGTATTGGACTAAATGTGACAATGTGCCAATCGAAGTACCGAGACGTAACACGCAAGTCATCTTTATGCTATATTTCGTCGCACTGTCACACAGGCGATGGCATACGACAGACGAGTCTCCAGGGTAACAACATTCTGAGAACAGCCATGCATATAGAAGGGTTGTTCTGAAATGCTCTAGGTTTTACTAGCGGCGGTTAAGTGCACCCCCAACGCATGATCAAATTTGAGACTTTTCTTACTCTTAGAAAGTGCATTGCACACATTTGATAGTTTTACACAATACATCCCGGTTATTCACTGTGGTGCTATTGCGGTTACTGGTTGATCAGATGGAATCGGATCACACGTGAAAGTAAATAGACATACACAATTCTGTGTTATCGTGTTTTTAATTTTGGTGTTGTGTAGCGTCTTTGATTCAACAATCGAGTCATTCATTGTAGTGTTGTGTAGCACCCGTGCATTCGGACAGTGATTATTTAATCCAGTAATTATATTCACAACACGAGTTGAGGAGCCTCACTTGATTCCTTATTTTATCCCGAGTCGATTCGGATCGATAGCCAAACGTACTCGAATCGAATAATCGTTCAGGAAAAACCTATATCCAAGACTCGAATCGACTCATACTTTCAAAGAGTCTATGTGAGTCTTCCCTCGACGACTAAACCGAAGACGAAGACAAAATACGACTACTAATATTTCCCCTGACTCGCTGGCCGACATATCAGCCCAGCGTATGTTCACGGATCAGAGACATGTATAAAGCCCACATTGTGACATCGTTAGGAAGCTTCGCAGGTTTCCTAAGGACCATCGCGTTTCTAGAGATTCACATCTTTCCTAAGGTCCACCTCGTTTCTAAGGACCATCGCGTTTCTAGATACCCACATCTTTCCTAAGGTCCACCTCGTTTCGAAGGACCATCACGTTTCTAGAGACTCACATCTTCCCTAAGGTCAACCACGTTTCTAAGGACCACCGCGATTCTAGAGACTCGCGCATTTCCGAAGGCCTCGCATGTCATGTTATGGGTTTCATACAAGACCGACACGAATATACACACAAACGATAAACTGGTCGGGCGAAACTAAATGGTTCTGCGGTAGAATTTTTAGTTAATGTCATATTATAATAAGCATACATTAATTATATAAAATCATGCCATTAGCGTACGCACGCCCGCACGCACACGCACACGCACACGCACACGCACACGCACACGCACACGCACACGCACACGCACACACACACACACACACACACACAAACACACACACACACACACACACACACACACACACACACACACACACACACACACACACACACACACACACACACACACACACACACACACACACACACACACACACACACACACACACACACACACGCAAACACACACACCCATACGTGTATAGGGTGCCAAGTGGGTATTTGTGACAGAACACCTGCAACCGGGGACCCAATTAATAAGCTCATAAAAACAAAGTTTGTGAAAATATTTAACTCTAATTTATTTTAGTTGGTATTATAGACATTGTGGATCATACTGACTAGCTTGCTTTACAAGACACAATAATTATATGACTTTACACCTACAACCGAGAACCTGTCACACACACTCTCTCAACAGAGGACTTGCCATACACACTTGCAACTGAGGACCTTACAACACACACTCTCAACCGAAGACTTCCCATACACTATTGAAGCTGCAAACCGCTGCATATACACACTTGCAACTGAGGACCTTACAACACACACTCTCAACCGAAGACTTCCCATACACTCTTGAAACTGCGAACCGCTACATATGCTCCCAAGCAAATACTTCACCAGAGACACTTGTTAACGAGGATCCCTGCAGTCACTTCCCAACCGACGACTTTACATACACATTCGCAAAGAAGAAACCATACATGCTCCTTACTGAAGACTTCCTAGATTGATTTCATATGGTGCGCTTTTCATGGAAAAATTAACTTTACTGTGCGTTTGAAAGTGGGTACACATATACATCGCCCTAGGAAAATCAGAAGGTGCAATCTCAAATAAGAATAAAGAATGTACCTGGTTGTCGAAATATATATGGTGCTTGAGAATATGCTATTCTACTTTACTATATATATATATATATATATCTCAATTGTTACTGCTGCATGAAATCAATAACGTTACACTGTATATAACCTACATATGTATCAATCTACTTCTTATATACAAGACATACAGTTTTGTTAACAGGTTTATCATTTTTATTCTTTACAATTACTGCCTAACAACCATTTTGTCTTGTATGAGCCATGCAGAAATATACTTGAAACAAATTAATTTTGGTACAAACTACGAACTCAACACTTGGTAGAAAATACAAATATGAATAGCACAAATGATGCACACAACAGTCATTAATAGAAATGTGCATGGTTCCAAGATACATACATGTTTATGCGTTGCATAAATGACTTGGCTACACACCTAACACACAATATAAGAGGAATATATAGGTCTTTCTATTGTCCCTTTTGCGGCCTTCTACAAAAACCATTAACTTATTTTTTTGTTCTTCATCTGAATACAATTGTACACATAATATTTGACTGCTTCCCAAGACCGGCATTGCAATGCTGATTCCAGTTTCACTGCCTCCGCACAAGCCTTCTTTCCTGGTACTTTCATCTTTGTGATGAATCTGTTCAAGTGTTTCTCTGCTGCTGACTTCTCCTCGTGTGACCAAGGCTTTTTTCTCACAGTGCTGTGTCCTATACAATAGAAAATTTTCATAGAACCCTGAATGTATTTCAACAAGAATACAAATGGACGGCTATCTACAAATATTGAGAATACATTCTAATGCATGTTTAAAGAAAATGTTTGAAAACTTTATTTTTGAAAAACAGTTGAACTTATTATTAATTATTATTTAATAAAAAATGTATTTCTTATATAGTGCAACATCGCAATCAGTTAGCCTTTTGGTGAGGGCTATTCCGTTAAAAATGTGGAGGTGGACCTGAATTAGTAGCACTCACATTATAAAATCAATGAGTAACCATATTGATGCACACTGTATACCTATGTTATAATTTGGTACCATCAGAAGTGACCAAAATTATTTCTGACAGAGGAAATAATACGCCAGGTCCCTACATTCAGACCCCATATGCGGAATTTCGGAGAATACCCCACCACCGAATTGCAAATAATTGGTACCCCACCAATGAATTTGGAATTATAGTGACCCCCATCAACGAATTAAAATGGAACAACCCTGAGCTCATCTCCTGAGAGAGAGGCATGACTGATATTAAAATATTTACAATGGAAAGAGCAGTGTTTACATATCTTGAACTGTTTAGTTGTGGCCAGGCATTTAACCATAACCCTCGTGATCGGAGTTTGTGTTTATGCTAATCACTCTGCCACCAAGATATCAATGAGTGCTCGGCTATGATAAGCATAATAAGTTTTAAGTTCGGTTTTAGGGAAAATATACGACCTTTAAGCATGGGAAAGTACCCAAAAAAACAAAAATGAAAATACTACCCTTTTTAAATATATTTAATTAAGGGGATATATGGAAGCTGGATAGGATTTTTTGCATAGTGCAATTTTTTACGCCCAAAGTGTAGAGTGGGTTTTTTTTGAGTAAAACATATATTGCAAATTTTCATGCCAGACCCTGTGTCCAAGGCAACAAATAAAATAGCTGCCATATGACGGAATTATAGCCCCTCTAAACAAATTACAACACATAAGTAGTGGATATTTTATCATAATACTTTCACAATCATCATTGGCTTAGTTAACTCGAGAACTCCTCTAAAACAATTCCAACATTATGAATATTTTCTTTCTTCTCAATTTTAAAAGTTATGATATTCTAAATTTAACATTTGTCAACACATTTTTATTCACTACCCCCAAGATATTGCACAAAACCAAATTTTTAAAGACATTTTTTGGTGAACATGCAGGCAGACACAACAATCCAAACGAGATGACCATATCATTTTAAATTCCAGAGTGTTGAACTTTCTCGTTGCCAAAATGTAATTTTATTTGGTAAATGGCCATCAAAGATTGAATAACAGCATTGATTACTTGCTAGAAGAAAGCTTTAATGTTGCAATTTTTTTAGAGGTATGTCACTATTATAAAAGTGAACTTTATTTATATTAAACATACAAAGCTATTGGAATAAGGAGGAAACACATTTTGAGTAATTTTTTTTCATAAAACATCATTCTAGCTGCCATATGTCCCCTTAGAATAAATAATTAGTACCTGTTTTCTTTGACTTTTGCCTATTTATTGGATGTTTCATTTCAGGGCTCTCTGGTGTGCATCAAAACAAAGAAAGATAAAACGAATAAATAAACTGAGTATATCGAAAATTTGAACACTGTTTTCCCCAAGCAGTCATTACCTTATAAGTAAACTTAAAAACTTCATTACAATGGCATCATGCAATACTGTTTTTATGTTACATTACATTTTATGAGTTATCCACACATAACTTTTTTCAAATAAACACTTAACCTGTCAGCACAAGTCCAGATTTTTTGTCAAGGTGTCAGCTGAGTCATCCTCTGTTTCATCATCCTCTTCTCCCGACTGTTCAGCTTGAAAAGTCTCTGCAAAATACAATTGACTAAAAATCTTGTTAGACAATCGGCTGGGTTCTGAGCTTACAACAGTATTGTTTAACACGTTATCAAAATGAAATATGTGTAACTTCAGTCAAACTACTCTTACACATTTTACAAAGAACACAGTCATGTGGTCAGCTAGTCTTGATATAAAGTAATTATAACTTCCCTAAGCCATCTTAACAGAACAGTAACTTTTTAAAGTAAATACTATAATGCCACTGGGTCAAAGTCTTTATCTTTTTACTTATTTCATTGAAGTTTTTATCTTTCCACTTTGCAATCTCCCCTTCGGAAATTATTAACTTTCCTATGCCATCTAAATAAAACAGTAACTTTTCCAGTAAATACTATAAACTAACCCTCTGGGTAAAAGTCTATTTCATTGAAGTCTTTCCACTTTGCAATCTCCCCTTCGTTAACCGCATGAAGCAACTTTGTAACCTTGGCTGCTTAAAAAATGGTGTCAGGCAGCCTGTAGAAGGGGCGATGGATCCTGACATACAATATCATCAGTATATTTTTTTATTACAAAAACAATAACCTTTGTTCACCAAACGACAGATAATTAACCCATGCATTCTTTTCAATTTAGTTATGTTAACAATGACATGCAATGAGTTGTCCCTTGAAAGTTGCACATGCGCATGACATGCAATATCAACAGTATAATTTTTAATTACAAAAACAATAGTCTTTGTTCACCAAACGACAGATAATATGAATTAAATGAAATAAAATTTTATTATATTAACAATGAAATGCAATGAGATGCCCCCTTGTAGTTGCGCATGCGCATAACATCTAATATCAACCAAATAATTTATAAAAAAAACAATATTTGCAACATCAAATAATTAATTAAATAAAAGATGAAATATTACGGTACAAGTGACTGTATGTGCTTTATAAATGTTGCGTTTAATATAAAAACTGGGGAGAATTTTTTTTTTTTTTGTAAAATTCTTTCGTTTGAAACATTTTTTGAGCGTACTTTCTCTTTTTTTATCTTAATTTTTTACGATGCGTAATTGTACGCGCGATACACACAAAGATCGCCTTCGCGGTTCTGATGGCACCGAGGCGTGACTAATGCGCAAATCGCACACGCGCCATGTTTATCATGCAATTGGTTCCGCTGTTTTGATGTGTAAAACTGATTAAAAGTGGCCTAAAACACAATATTTTTAAAGAATATATGACATTTTTTTAGTGGAGCATATGCGGAATGATGTAAGGAACGCATTCAGGTACAAAAATGCTGTAAAAACCGTCGGCATAAACTCTAATAATTTAGGCCAGTTAAGTAAACGATTACCCTTTGTTCATACTCATAGCCATAGGATTAACATTTGTTTAACTTTAGGGTTAGGGTAATTGTAATTACTTTCTGTCATGTAACTACAATATGTAGTTGATTCAGGTTCTGAATTAATGCCGTATACTGGTTGGTGTAGTTTTCGACCTACTTAATAGAATATGCCGTTTAAAAAAAATCTGAAGAAACATTTTGTGTAAGAGATCGATATACCAAATCAGCAAAAGCTACTTCATTTATTAAATGCAAACAAAGTATTAAAACAGTTGTTTTGAGTGAAAAACTTACGAATATTGAACGTCTGAACCATGTCGCGCTAGTCGAGGAAACCGGCGGAATTCGACTTATATTTATGGCAAGCCGTACAGACAATCGTTTTTAATTTTACCACTTTGTTCCAATTATGTCAACCTTTTTATCAACTAGGCTTGACATAGCGCTTTATAAAACACATACATATATTTGCATTGACTATATAACGTTAATGTAGTACATTTTTTCTCGTATATTTAACACATTTTAATTACTCTTACTTTAATCACGTGGCCAAGAACGAGACATGCGTCAACAGACGCTCAATAATAATGTCTGGTAAGCATGCAAACTCGGTTTTTTATCAAGGTATGTATATCATAAACGTGTTCCATGTTATATTATATATCAAACTATATTTTGCTCAGATAAGACTCTGCATCGTTATTGTCATAAACAGACGCTGTGACGTCTCTAACGCGATATCAAGCGAGATTTCAATGGATCGAAAACTGTCGTGGGTCGAAAACTGCACCGGTAACTACTTTCTTTCTTGTAACTACAACATGTAGTTCATTCTCGTTCTGAGATAATGCCATTATTATAATTGATCTATTTCAAGTATCTACAACATGTAGTCGACTCAGTTTCTGACATGATGACGTAACTGTAATTGATTTCTTACTGTGTAATTAAAAATCACATCAATTATGTTATATATATGATTTTATATATGATATGACTAAATATACAATTTTAGTAATCATATTTAAAAATACACTGAATTTACAGAAATGTGTGTTTCAATCAGAAGATATAGTTAAAATAAAATGCATTGTCCAAAATAGTGTTCACTTTGAATATCATGCAACATGAGTTACAGCTAAATTATATAACAAAATATATATTTATTTACATGTATATTATATGGTAGTCAAACTACATTAATAGAAGCAACCTTATGGATGCGTATATTATATGGTAGTCAAACTACATTAATAGAAGCAACCTTATGGATGCATGATATCTTGTTTTAAACATGCTGAAGACTTATTTGTTAATTTAATCACATTGTGTATTGTTGATGGTTGATAATTTGTTGCCGCCTTATCACCTATACACATTTTTATTGTGTGTGCACACTCAACGTATTGTAACTGCTTTTAACAAACATACTACACATAATAACTCTTAGTTATAACAGCCATTACAACCAATGCCGTTTTAGCAAGTATTCTGATACGTATCATATCTTTACAGCCCTACATTTGTTGTTGACCTGGAAACTCATTTAATAATAAAAATAAAGTTGTTGTTTTAATTCACATTATTTATTTTTCGGTTGCTGCAAGCCATCAAAAAAACCAATAAAACGTAAAGGTATCTTGTCATGTTATTAACTAGTGTAATAAATATGACACATAGATACTGTGGCAGATATGATCCTTTACTTTACCAAAAAGATGGTCTGTATAATGATACTCATCTCAAATATGCACTTGGTATGATAACTAATTTGCAACATCGTTATCTAAGAATGTAACACTCAAAGCTACGAATAGTTTAATCCATTTCTGTTGTCTATCACAAATCATGCTACTTGGGGTCTTTTTAGCAATCAATGAAATGTGAATCAGTAATTATTATTATGGACACCTTGTAAATATGTTAATATTGGCGAGGTAGTATATTGCTTCTAATTGAACATATCACTACACGTTTGTCAATTTCTAACATTTGTACTAGTTGAGAATAAGAATTGTGCACATTGTCGTACGTTAAGTTCTTTATCCATCAACCACTGGCACTGAATACTCGATAGTGTATACCGGTAGTATAGTGCAATAGTTTCCTAGATCTTCTCCTGCTGGCAAAGCTGTGCAGCAAATGAGTCCTGATATGTTTGTGATAAGATACACTATTAAGAGTTAATTAAAGAAAATATACAAACCATTGAAATATATTAGTTTCAAGTAATTTCAACCAAAAATAAAATGATTTATGTATATCACATATATTGTCATTTAAAAAAATAATGTAAATCCTACAGAATATCGTTTTACATGTTTGCATTACTGAAATTACATTCTTTCTGACATTAATGTATATTCAAAAACATTTTTTCACAGAAGTGTGATGACATTGAAATACTAGATGGATCACAAGAGGACGATGACATGGAACCCTCATCAGTTAATCAAACACAGGTGATGATTCTCATTTAACACCTGAATCAGTGGAAACCCTCAACATGCTATAAACAGGCCACTCTTAAAGGGGGGGGGGTGAAGCACTCGAACAACCATAGCCCAAACATAATAACATACCATTTACAGTATATATCACCCTTATATGATGGGCGCAACGCCACAGTAATTTTGTAATATCCTTTTAAACTTTGCCATTATCTTCGCTGGGCGGCGCCATATTGCTCTGCGGGGGCCTCAGCGGCAGAGTGGTTTGAGTACGAGCTCCTGGCACCGCATTCACACAGTAAAAACCTCTCGGAAAAACGGCCGAAACGCATGGAAAATCGAATAAAAAGAAAACTGGTGTGCACTGGATGGCTCCTGGATATATCAACTAGTACTACAAATGCAAGGAAAAAACTTTTGATCGACTTCCGAGGAAGAATTTGCAGCGGAAAAGGTGGTTGCAAATGCGGAAATTGCCGTGTCCGCCAGCCGCAGGCTCTGCGAGTGACCACTTTTCCGATGCAGATTACAAGACAAAAGACTATGTGATGAGCAAGGACAGACGGTGAGCATCAAGATGTCATTCTTGGTCAAAGACACCGTTCCATCTTAGATCTTTTTTTCCGCATATGACCATGCATCTACAGACTATTCTGCGACAAGGAAACGTCAGATATCAGAGGGCAGAGCGATGCGTAGGAAGCGACGAGACGAAACCAGGTTAGTAAATTGGATTACCGTTACCATTGTGACTTATCACTACGATTACAATATAGTTCCACCCCAATAAGCACAGCTGTGCTTCAACGTCAGCATATATATGACCCACAGTAAATCGAAATGTATGAATACAATAAAGTGCGAGTAAGTGTTAATAGTTTGATATAATTACGAGTGTTTTCCAATCCGCCGATTTATTTTCGACGTGATCAGACGTACCGTCAATACGTGGCCATACTCAAAACAATAACAATAACTCAGTAAGTGCTACAGGATATACTGCAGCCTTATAACATGGGCCATGGCGTATGTACTAGGCAAAATTATTCAAGAAAATAATTTGATATTATTTATTGACAGTCATAATAAGTCTCATACTCCTGTGTTCTAAATGCCTAGAGAGCAAGCGGCAAGCGTAAGGCTAAGCCTGGGGGGGTTAGATGCATGGGAGAAACACGACCAAAAGACAGTATAGACTATAGTGCAACAGAAGCCTACTGTTGCTGTTTACATTTCAAATTCTTTATGGAAATATTTAAATACACAAATACTTTCATTGTGATTAAGTGCAAATGCAGTTACAAAAACTTTTTAAAAGTATTTAAATATTTAAGTAAAATGCATTTCACCCATGCAATGTCTAGCTGGATAGGAAACTAACTAAGGCATCGTCATCTACCCAGTTGAACACTGTCAGATTACATGTCTGCTTTCTATAATGACACTTTACAATTTCTGTCTGAATTCTTGTGACTTGACAATAAGGCAAAATTATATAAAATTAATTTGCTTTATTGATCAGATTAAACCCCACATGTAATAACCGAATATCCGGAAGTTCATAAAGAGATGTATTAATTACATTTTATTCTAAGTCGACTGATAACACTGTAATGAATATCGTGGGGGGAGTATTAGTACAAGCTATACATATGAAGGAAGTATATCAGGCATGGGGTCAATTCTGTTTTGTCAATTCCCAAAAATCAGTTCTAATTCCGCCTTGCAAAAAATCAATTCAAACTGTTAAAATCCTAGGCTAAAGAAAAATTAAAATCCAATTCGTTTTAACACAGTTTTATTTGTCACGTGTGCGCAATCATATTTAATTAGATATGGTTAAAAAATTATTGTTCGTTAAATGCACACACATACATACATATATATATATATATATATATATATATATGTACTTTCTGCTGCGACACCTCTCCTGGATTTTTGCTAACAAAACCAGACATTTTGGACAACCCTGGACAGTTGGGTCATTAATCCGAGTTTTGAACAGTTTCCCCTGTTTATATCGGGTCCAGGTCATTTGCCCCCCTCCCGGACATTTGCCCCTTTGTCACTTGCCCCCCAGACATTAGCCCCTTGCCTTATTCAAAATCTGGACATTTGCCCCCTGTCCGTAGCTTCTGGATTATTTGTAAGTTTTTTTTTAAGAAATGTTTTTTTAACTTATTTTTTTTATTTCTGAACATGAATTCAAGATATATATTACCCCAATTGCAATTAATGTTCTTTGTGCCAGATCAGCCAAGTAAATTACTTTATGTAGTTGGAGATGATCCTGTAATCAAAGGATTATCTTTATTGCAATTGTGGAAGAAGCCAGTGAGATTAGGACCTGGACATGTTAGGACAATTGAAGATATTTGAAAGAAGCCATCTCAACAAGGTTTCTTTTGAATTGCATTTACCATGGAGAGTTGGAGTGACTCCATTTTCCTATAAAACTGGATGCACAAGCCAGAGTTATCAGAATTCACTTAAAACTTCACCATGGAAATTACTACTAGCATCTGAGGAGGTCAGAAGCTATGTTTTGAGTGTCATTCCTACACCAAGAAGGGGGACCAACAAGATTACTCTTCAATGGGAGTGAAGCCAGCGTCGATCCTGATCATGCAAGGGTGCTGTGGTCACTGATCTGATCTCCAGATCCAGAATGTGATCAACAAGACTGCCTGCAACCATGATGGTGACACGGCACAGACAGAAGCTGCCAAGGTCCGTGAGGACCTGAAAACTAAGGCAGCTAATACCAGGGGCACTCCAAACCACTGGTTGTGGAAGCATCACCCCAAGAACCCATCTTCCACCACTGATCTGACTATCAATGATACCTGGAAGACAACTGGTGACAAGATCATCTCATACACACTCCAGGGGATAGGCCATTGCATTAGGCTAAAGTGACTTCGACTTGTCATTGAATGTTATGTTATTGTAGTAATAATGATAAAACTGCAAACTGATTTTCACTTGTCAACTATCATAGAAAAAAGGGGCAGATGTCCGGGGAGGGGGGGAGCAAATATACTAGGAGGCAGATTTATATTGTGGTATCATTGATATTTCATCAAATTTACTGGAAAGTTTGAGTCTTCAACATCCTAATCTCCAACATGTATTCTCCATGGGGACATTTTTAATTACTACAAAGGGCAAACCCTACAGCCACATGTAACAGCATTGTACAGGTGACCAGTGACATGTTTAGTATGGGAAACTTGTGGGCTGAACATTAGGCTTGGATAAACAAGGGGCTGCATTCAAGTGGGGCTCTCTCACACAAAGGGAATGAGCAGGCAGGTGCCCTTAATTGGCAATCTCTGTAAATAAACCTTGTACACTGAGAAAGAAAATGAGGCCTGAATGGTCTGATTTTGGTTTTACTGTCTGTTACAGTAACTTAGTATTTCTTTTTTATGCAAATGCTTGATTATATTGTTCTTGGTCACAATGTTTCAATACCAGAGTAGACAGTGTCTATGCTGTAATGTTGACAACTTCCTGGCTGTTACCAGATTCAGGGTGACATGCTAATAGCAGACAAATATGATTTTGAAAGTAATATAAGTAAATATAAGGGTAAATATTAACAGTATCAAGTCAATAATTCCAACAAAATCAATTCCAATTCCCCAAAAATAAATTTTTGAAAAAAAAAAATTCCAATAAAACTTTTTTTTAAAGTCAATTCCAATTCCGGAACTGGAATTGAGGGTCAGTTCCAATTCCGGAATGGAATTGACCACATGCCTGAAGTATATTCATGACAATATCTTGTCTCTGTGTACTACAGCAACAGTCATGAACAGTATAATTGAATTGAAACAAGCTTATGTCTGTGGGGCTTTTGTCGGGAGATGCTTTTGTCCATGCACCATACTATCTAGCAGATGCTTTCAGTATAATACCTAATAATTATATATATATTTACATATATACATATATATATATATATATATATATATATATACGTGCGGGCAGGTATGTGTGTGTGTGTGTGTGCGTGCGTGCAGCATTTATAAGGTAAAGATGTCACAAGCATAGATCTGCATTTGGTCCAATAACAATATTCATGCATTATGTTATCTAAATCGAGTGTCAGATATAAAATAAGGAACCCCATAGAAAGTGTACCTATGGGTCCATATTTTGTTATGGAATTTGGACCCCTTATAGAATTTTGACCTCCCTGGCCCATTGAAAACAGTGCAATGTTGATTAGATAATATAATGCACTTTGGAGCTAGGATGCTACAATTTTGGTTACATGCATTTGGTTATGTTACCAGTGGCATTCGTCAAACTGACCAAACAGATTCATTAAAAACATTAAGAGATCAGTGAAAGACCCATTGGTTGAATTAACATGGCTCCATAGGGAAAATGCTTTTCCCTGTGGTTGATTACTTTATACATTCTATATGACACTGGCACTCTTATATTCTAAAAATAATATATACAAGAGAAAGTTTCTCACATTGTGATTCATTTTTATTACGCAAAAGATGAATTTTGTAAAATTTTCAAGTCACTGTATGTGTAATCTTTTCAGATGAAGGATTCACCATTGGTTCGTACAAGTACAGGTACTAGTTTTGAAGCATCTAGCGCTACGGGTGATGCCGCCAATCTTTACATTACGGATGTCACCTTTAGTGCCATCACTGCTACTACTGCTGTGGCACCACATACAACTGATGCTGAAATGCAAATCGATCCGGTAACGATATTTCAAGTGCGACACTTCGCAAATGCTGCTGTAGTTACGGATGACATTATTGCACCAATGAACGTTGATCATGACTACTCCTATGTGAAGCTTCCATCAGATTCAGTGAGAATAAAGACATTGGTGCAGATGATGCACACTATGTGATAACAGCGACATAACCGAGGGTGACTCAAGCAGCTCCGACACCTATGAGAAAGAGAAGAAGTTTGTCATTCGTGAGAAAAACTTATGTCACTTTTTTGCACCAGTCAGAACAAGTAGTGTATTGATACATATGATTGGTGTACATTTACTGTCAGTACAAGTAGTGTATTTGGTAGAGAATGAGACGCTTGGTTTACATTTGCTGTCGGTAGGAACAAGTAGTAGATTCAGTCAGAACAAGAAGTATATTGGATACACATGACTGGTGTACATTTACTGTCAGAAGAAGTAGTGAAATGGTGCAGATTCCAGAATGAGATCATTGGTGTACATTTACTGTTGGTAGGAACAAGTAGTGTATTGGTATGCATGATTGGTGTACGTTTAATGTCAGTCAGAACAAGTAATATTGTTACACATGATTGGTGTACATTTACTGTCCAATCAAAACAAGTAGTCTATTGCCATTGGTACAGATGATGATGGTGAAACAGTTAAAATGCCTTGGCTTTATAAAGATTAATTATTTCCTAAGCTAAACTACCAGTATATTTGATATGTTGTGGCATAATAATGATGTGTCTAACTGTGATATCCATGTTCCAGGTTGTATTTCCCGGTGGTAGAAGTCACTGTTTTTAGTCAATGTTTAGTCTTGGTTTCAGTCGTTCTAGTTAGCCTTATTTCTTTGTTAATTGTTTTTCTATGTGAATAAACTGTTGATATATTTTATGTTGGTCTCAATATAAATGAAATTGTGTGTAGTGACATGCAAGATGCTGCAGGTAACATTTTGTTGAGAGAAGTGGGATATGGATAAGAAGGCATTCACATCATTCAGTTATTAATATTTTAGTGGGAATTTTTGTAGTTTTCCAGGTTGTTTTTCGACCTGCTGCATACTGTGGGTGCCTCACAATTTGTCTATATCAGACTATCAGTACACTCACCTGTGTCAGGTCAATCTCCATAGCTAAACTTTCCATCAATTCAATTCGGTTCAGAATAGACATCACAGATCCTTCCCACATCGCAGGATGGGATTACTTGTCTTGCCTTTCCTGAGCCTGAAATATAATTTGTCAGGGTTAGTTGATAGCACTAATTCCATAATTGTTGCAAAACTGTGAACATTACTTATATTGCCAATAGTTAATTATTGTTATTTAAATGTTTACATTGCACCAAACAACAAGGTGTTGTGGTGTGCTACAGAGAGGGGTGATTACAAGTACGAATATTAATGTAACCATGATTACAGTAATTATTGCAATCACAATTACTAATGTAGTCATGATTACAATCATTATTACAATCACGATTACGGTAACATTTAAGAATATATATATATTCACATAATGAATTAAAGAAACCCTCATGTTATTATTGTCATCAATGTTATTCAACACAAAATCAAACACAATATTAAAATACAGTCACGGTACACTTCATTAGATTAGATACAAAATAAAGAGAAAAGCCTGCTTGCATTGCCACTGTAGTTCGGACCTCGCCCTCGGGCTAGGTAAAAGAAATATGCAGAAACAATATGATTATTAAAATGGAAATGATTCGATAACAATTGAATTACTGACCTGCTAGCTATAGGGCGAATCAATGAGTCGGCACGCAAATCATGCAATGACAGCAGACCAACATCTAACACCGCTCTGTTTGTGCATATCATTACAAAATCATCGTCTTCGCCTTCGTACGGTGATGCAAGCACCAACGCGGTCGGGCACACAGTGCTGCATAGCCATAGCCTAGCCCTAGTAGCTTCCTCGGCGCAGCATGATGACTCAACGTAAACGTGCGCAGACATCGGGACGCAATTTCCACAGGTTCACCACATCACATTACCTAGTAAGGAATCGCTGACAGTAAAAGCGCTGTTGTAATTTTTCCTGAATCCAACGTCAACAAAGGCGAAGCCGACCTGGAGTCTGGAGCGTGACTCGCACACTCGGTGACACTTTACGACTGTCAACGCCAACGGTTGTTTCCGTGTGGCCTGTCGAACTAGACTCTTCGTCTGTGGTTTCCATTTCTCCAAAGATAGACAACTATTACGGAAGTTCAGTAAACCACTAATCGCTAGTAGCAGATCTGGTAAAACTGTCACAAGCGATGCATCCATCTTGTCAACAAGTAAAAAATAGGTCCGGTATTCCGTTATTGCATATTCTCGTTGGTTAGCGTATCGTGTGTTCGAGAAGTGTGGCGTTTTCCAAGATTTTTTGCGTGTTTTGCTGTAATTTCTTTAACTTTTTTATTTGGAACGAACAAAAACGCTATTTTGTTGACGTGTGTAAACACTTGTATATATAACAGAGACCCATATCTTTTTTTTCGCTCCAGAATGTCTATTTACGAAATAAATCGCAACAAATCGAAAATTTACATTGATTAGATATACGCGACTCAAACCACTCGTTTCGACAACAAGATGGCGATACGCAGTGATGTATTTTGTCGATTTTTGTCTCGAACAAAATCAGTTTTTCAGTTTATCTCATAAATTAGCAGGTATCTGTCACCATTAATGCATAGTTAGATAATATATATTTAAATATACGGCATAACACAAAATTGCTTCAGTTCCCCTTTAAAATGATCGATCACATCAACTGGTTTGAAGTATGTTTAATCAAGATTAACCACAGACTTATACAATAGAAATCTGTAGAGTACAGGGGGTGGGGATCAAACATTCCTGTTTTTAATACAACATAGTTTCCTTTCTCAGCATGTGCTAGAACCAAACAAGGGAGAGAGTGTATTAGATATAGCTTTGTCCTTACTAAATGAATTAATAATTGAAAATGTTAAGATAAATATAAGGACATGCTACATCAAAGTAAAATAAGAAACGAATAATAAAAAACAGTACAGGAGAAACTTCCACAAAGGTAGATAAAGATATGAGGAATTATTTAGCAAAGATAGACTGGAATAACACACTGAATAATAAGACAGCAATAGAATGCTGAAATATTTTAAAACGTGAAATTGAGTGCATCTTTGATTCGTTGGTAAGTTTTAATTATGGAGCAAAACCCTTGTGAATTCAGAAAATGGAGCAAAACATAGTGTGGCTACATTTAAAAAATCATGAAAACAGTCTTATTTTAAGGATAATGGTATGTAATTTGTGTGCCAAATTTCATGATCCATTCAGAATTGCTGGTGAACTTAATTCTTCAGTGATACATGATTTTAGCACTCACGAGGTATTCACGTGCTACCAAGTGCTACACCACAGTTCAGTACTATTGATATATTGGTTATGTGTGCACTTCCATCTCTAATAGGACATTTCTTAATGCATGATGAACTGTAATATCCAATAATAGGTCATTCCACATCAAATCACAGGATGGTCCACACATTGTATTTTCAGAAGTTCAAATCGCTTCAGGATTTTTATCAGATATTCCCCAAATACCCAAATTGAAAAAATCAAATGTTAGCTTTCTGTTCCTAGTAGTTTCGGAGATGTAGGCATATTAAATGAAACTGGTCTCACTTTAAAGGTAGTGATTTGTAGTTTATGTGTGAAAAATGTAATGATCCATTTGGACGTTCTTGATGGTGAACTTTATTCTTCAATGGTGCACGGTTTTAACACCCACGTGCACAGTGTTGATATAATTCATGATTCTTCAAACTGGTGTGGTCTCAGTGTTATTAATATAGGTTATGTGTCCTAACTGTCATCTTTATGATGACCTTTTTTGTCAACAATGGATTTTACATCAAATCACTGGATAGTCCAGACTCTGTCTTCAGATCTCTTCAATATTTATACAAGATATTCACCAAATGTCACATGTTAGCTTCCTATTCTTAGTAGCTTCTGAGAAAACAATATTTTATGACCTTAGATATCCTTTAATGTAATTTTAGGAAAGTTTGAGGTCCGATAACTAAGTAGGGCTAGAGCCTTGAAAATGTGAATGTTTACTCTCATATAGACATAATACCCCTTGTGCCTTCATTTTAATGTGTCAGATGGTTTTGCATCTGAAGTCTGGGAAAGTTTGTAAAATCACATTTGCCATTACACAAGATACCATCTGTGAAACATATTTTTGTTTTAAAGAAATTTTCTGGTGAAAACAACATTTCTGTACAAAAAACTACACATCCTAAGCTATAAAAGGGAGTAATTCATGTTCCAACATATTTGATGAATTGTGTATAAATAAAAAAATCAACCTCGCAAGTGGTGTTTCACTTTTGAAAAATTATAACTACAGTATTTACCATCCAAAATTCAAGTTATATATTTACACACACTGATGAATCATGAAATGTTCTGGAGTTACCATGTACATAAGTGTTAATTTGTAGCCCTTATACAGGGTACCTTGCAAAACAGTAACTGTGATTTTACAAATATTCCAGGTTCTGGATGCACAACTATCTGATTTAATTATAAATAAAGTCAATGTACCCATACTTTGATATTCTATCTATGATTTAACAAGATTTAACAATATTAGCCATCCAAGTCAAAGGCCCAGATGGCAAGTGGACAAGGAAGCCATTGACTTAGCGAGAGTCCAACAATATTCATCTACGTGTAACCTGCCCTCCTGAGATATGTGTCAATCCTGTTTTTAAACATATTCATGCTGCTAGCAGTTCTACAATCCGTAGACAATTTGTTCCATTCGTTTATTGTTCTCCGTATGAAAGAGTACTTCCTGATATCCAATCTACACTGATCCTTTACTAATTTTACCTCATGTCCTCTAGTTCTGCTATTTTTCTTGAGTGAGAAAAACATTTCTATCAATATTTCATACCCATTCAATATCTTAAAAACTTCAATCTGATCTCCTCTTAACCTCCTTGTCTCTAGAGTTGTTAAACCACATTCTTTGAAGCGTTCCTCATAGTTAAGATCTCTCAGTCCTGGAATAATTTTAGTTGCTCTCCTCTGTAAGTGTTCAAGCGTATCTATATTTTTCTTACGATATGGTCTCCACGCTTGTATACAGTATTCTAAATGAGGTCTAACTACTGCTGTATACATAGGTAAAATAACCTTTTTTTGTATGTTTTGTTTCTCCTAATCAACCCAAGAATTTGATTACCCTTTGAAGCTGCAATACCAAACTGCTCTGAAACTTTCATATCAGCGCTTATTGTAACTCCTAAGTCCTTTTCTTTTACAGTTGTACCCAGAACAGTATCTCCCATTTTATACTTTACATCCAAGTTCCCATGTCCTGTGTGTAGCCATTTGCATTTCCAAAAAATTAACATCTGCCATTTCTCAGACCATTTCACTATTCTGTCTGGTTCGTTTTGTAAATGTTGTTTAACACCATCAGTGTTAACCTTTCTAAACACTTTTGTGTCATCCACAAATTTCAGTACATTACTTGTTATTTTGTCATCTAAGTTATTGATATAATAAAGGTCCTAATCCTGATCCTTGTGGTACCCCACTCAAAACTTATTTCCAGAAACCTCTCCATCTACTACAACACGCTGTCTGTCAGTCAGCCATTGTTCTATCCAGTCAATTATGCCATCCCCGATACCAAGGGCTTTTAATTTAAGTAGTATTTTTTATGTGGTACTTTATCAAAAGCTTTCTGAAAATCTAAGTAGATAATATCTAATGGCTATCCCTCATATATCCACTTGGTGATTTCTTCAAAAAAACAACATATTTGTGAAGCATGATCTCGCTTTGAGGAATCCATGTTGAGATGAATTTATTCATTTATGCCTAACAAGGAAGGGCACCATATGGTCTTTAATTAACCTTTCTAATAATTTACAAACTACTGACTTTAAACTCACTGGCCTGTAATTATCTGACTTATTTCTTAAATCCTTTTTAAATAATCGTATGATGTTTTGCTTCTTTCCATTCAAATGGAACAACTCCCTCTTTTAATGGCAAGTTAAACACAAGTGGTGTACTGATTTGATCTACTCTTTCCATTAGTAGTTTTGGAGGAATTCCATCCACTCCCGGTGATTTATTATCCTTCATTTCCTTTATTTTCTTAGCTATCATTTCTGGAGTTATGATTAACGGCCATAAATAGTCAGATTTACCCTCCTGAAATTTAGCATCTGGAACTGGTAGCTCTTCCATTGGATCCCTTCCATCACATTCTGTCCTGCAGCCTTGTCACCTGGCAGACTGTTATCATTCTCTCTCTCACCCATCAACCGGTCACCTTTCCCTCCCGTTTCCTGGCTAAATTGCTCTCCTGTCACCTTCCCTCTTGACACCTTCCCTCCTGTCTCCATCACTCCCATCGCTTTCACTCTCGTCTCCTTCCCTCCCGTCTCCTTCGCTCCTGTGTCCCCCAGGTACTCATGTACACAGCTGGTATTCATGAGGGAGAGCAAAACATTTCCAAAAATTATAATGCCAGTAATTTGTGTACAAAACCAGTTATATATGAGAACACGTTAGCATAGTGGCTAGAGCTTCGGACACTCAGTCAAGAGATTCCGGCTTCGAATCCTCTTGTTGCCGTTTCGAACCTTGGGCAAGTTTGTTCACTCCACGTTGCTCCAGTTCACTCAATTGTATAAATGAGTACCTTGCTATATACAGTGGATATATGTGTATAAATAGTTGTCACGCATTAATTGCAGCATGGCTGAATGCTTCCTAGAGAAGTTGAGGTGGCGTTCTAACGAACAGGTCTGCCAGGGGATGAAGTGTAAAGCACTTTCAGCAGTCCTAATGACTAGATACTGCGCTATATAAGAACATGCCCTTACTTTTTAACTTTCTTAACCTGTTTTGGTATTAACCCAAATTCCTGTCATGGGACTTGCTTCCCATGCCTTCAAGCAGTTAACTTGTGATAAATTACCAAATAAATGATCAAATAAATAATGATGACATAAATAGGTACAACAAAAATATATTAGAACATTTATTAAACTTAGTTCCTGAACACAGAACACTGTAAATGGCTTGGCGACTCAATTTTGGGGTTAAGAACCGCTGTACTAGAAGGTCACAAAATTATTAATCTCAGAAACTACTAGGAAGTAGGAAGCTAAAATTTTAGATTTGTTCAATTGGGTATTTGGGGAATATCTAGTAAAAATAGTGAACATTGTGCTCACAAAAAGGAAACAATTCCTTTGATGTAACTGGTGCCAGTAACGAGTAGGCCAAGTGGGTAAATCCACGAGTAGGCAAAGAGAATGTAGGTCTTAATTGGTCAGAAGACAAACTGAGAAACCCCTAATTAGCCAGAAAACCACATTGGGCAAATTGGGACTTGGGCAAAATTAGCATGAATAGTGTTAGTTGTTATTAAATATGTAAACAACGAAAAGTAAAGTGCTTTGAATGGTGCCTTCCATCAATTCAAGTTCATAGACTTATAAAATAAAAAATAACAGTCCATTTGCATCTAATCAGCAATTTTACCAACATAAATGTAACTAAGTTTAATTAAATTGAAGTTTAAATTTCATGAATTGGTGTGAGGTTAATATATTTTTATTGGGAAATATCTTAATTAATGGTAATGTAACTAACTTTTTTAAGTTAATTGTTCCTTGTCTGATATACACGCACTACACACAGCCTCAAATTCAAAACAACACTTGCACTGACAATGTGTTGTCCTCTAGTTACATTTTTTAAAGTAGTGTTTGTACGTTTTAGTTGCATCACCTAATTATGATATTATCTCAACAATGTGCAGTTATGCCCATTTTGTGGAATTACCTCTGCTTTTGAGGTATTTTCTAGAATGTTATTGTAAGGTGGCAGTAATGTGGGTTTCTCAAGTGTCATGAATACAACATTGTATTAATCAACGTGACTCATCTTTAAAAACCTAGTTCTTAGCCAGTCACTGGGTTCAAATAGCAAATTATCTATGCACATTTTATATTTGAATGTTTTCATTTGTAAAATAAACACATGTGAACACAGTAATACATTTTTTAAGTAGATGATATATTTTTTATTTTATATTACAGTATCGCTGCAGCAGATGAACTTTGGGATGAGGAAACACATTGTCTTCAACTCTTGTTTGAAGACCGTTCTCACAGTGTGTATGTAGCATGTAGAGATCCCAGCATCATCGCATTGAATACAATTGTGGGTACACTTGCTGTGAGAGAGCAATCTTTCATGTACATGATCTTATATGGGCAAGGCAGCAGAGAACTGGAAACATACCTACCGACAATCAAGTGAAAATTTCACAGGCAGAATTTTAACATATATCAATTAAATCTATTTATGTTAAGTCCATAATAAACATATTTTATTTATTAAACATTATATTATAAATTTGCATAGAATATCATCTTGTAATAATATGTGTAATTTCGAAAAGAAAAGCAGATGCTGAGCTGCCCTGAGTGGATTTTGTTAGTCATCTCATGCTGATGACATTGCACTGTTTGTTCCATAAACTAAGGGGATGCAAAGATTGTTAGATGTTTCTTATACTCAAGGATGTGACACTGACAATGATATACTCTTTAATAGAGTAAAGTCTCGGATAATGTTCTATGATTGATATTAAGCTTGGTGACGTAGTTTTGAATGCAATTATGAAAATCTTGGACATAATTTGTGATGAAAATTATATCAAATACAAAGAAGTCTTTAGTGGAGATTATTTCTACTCAGGCAATTCTACTTCTGTACAACGAAGGTGAAGAACAAGCTCTTTGCAACTTAAATATATTGCAGTAAATTCCACACAGTGTATTTGTTTTCATTATGGGCTAATTATAGAAAAGCCAGTTGTGCAGCTTTTTATCGTTTCTTATTACGTTGCATTTAGCATTTTGCACAGCCTACCTAGATGAAATGTAGTTCTAGTCTTATGCTTGCTATTTAAGCATTGATTGTTGTAATATTCAGATTATAAAAAAGTATTAGTGCAAGCTGTTTTTTTTATGCAGGATATCTGCATCCACGAACAACTTTGTTCAAAGTACTGGAAATAGGTATGAGTACAAATCCTCTGTACTTTGCATGAAATGGGTACTTGCAGTTTATACACTCTTGTAATCTAGTACAGTGTAGTAGTATTATTACACGTTTTATGGTTATGTTGACATGATGTATATTCCTGTAGTTTTGTATGAAATAAATGACTGATTGAATTGATGACTGATTGAAGTGATTAAAAATAATATGGCTCTTCGATATATTACTTCATAAATTCCATACTATTGTAATCGGTGGTACTAAAACATGGATTAAATGGTGCTCTGTTTGTTTTTAAATGCTGTTTGTGTCCTAATAATTGGTGAGAGGTTGGCCCTCAAAATAGGAGGGAGATGGTATGTTGATACCCCAGCCACACCCCTCCTGACCACCTCAAGACAAGTGAAATTGGATTGTGTAGACCTGTGGTATTCATGCATACCATGTATTTGGAATAAAAAAGATTTTCAATGAAAGAACAAACTAGCATTTGTACCAGGATGATTTATTAAAACAACAGTAGCACCATTAAAATCATTGTGGGCATTCATTTGTTAAAACAACAGTAAAATGTAAATGACAACGCCATGGTGGTTTACAAGTTCAGTAACATGGGTTCATAGGCTAGACATGGTGTTTATCCACATAATTTTGCACAAGCTAACATGCTTACTAGCCAGTTTTTATTTTTATTACCACTACTTAACTTAATGAATTATACAAAATTTAATGTAAACGAAATATCCTGGATTGTAGGTTTTTGTGTGCAGTTTAAAGTTTCTGGTGAGCCTCAATGAGAGGAACAGTTGGATGTTCCAAGCCCAAGCCAAGGGGGTGCAGTTGGAAGTTTTTGGTGACCAAGGGGGGGCATTTGGAGGTCCCAAGGGGTGCAGCTAGAGGTTTTTCGTGAGCCTCAAGGGGGGTGCAGTTGGAGGCTTTTGGTGGGCCTGAAATCTCCTGGTCCTGGACTTCGAAACTCAAATTTTCAGGTATACTACGGATTATTGCTATAGTAACTAGTATTAGGTACGTAAACATGTCATGTAACTATCGCTCAGCAGACTTGTATTACAAGGCAACATTTTACGAAATGTGAAAACTATTCATTAATAATTTAGGGTAGGAATAATGTTCATATACCATCCGATGTGATCGCAGCCAACCGAATTTGTTTCAAAGAATCAATCCATACAGCCAAGGCCAGGCTAGGAAGTGTCCGCGACTGAGTGACCGTCCCGCGTATTTCCGTCAATCACTAATTGCATATTAAATAATTAATAACAACAATTAATATACTATACAGTTCACTTACTATAATTAGATTCATGTAATGCATAATATACTAAATGTTCATAGTGTAGACACTCCAGCAATTCAATATTTAACAAGATTTGCCATCCAAGCCAAAGGCCCATATGGCAAGTGGACAAGGAAGCCATTGGCTTATCGAGAGTCCAACAATGTTCATCTACTTATAACCCGCCCTCCTGAGATATGTGTCAACCTTGTTTTTAAACATATTCACGCTGCTAGCAGTTACACAATCTGTAGACAATTTGTTCCATTCATTTATTGTCCTCTGTGAGAACGAGTGCTTCCTGATGTCCAATCTACATTGATCCTTTAGTACTAATTTTACCTCATGTCCTCTAGTTCTGCTATCCTTCTTGAGTGAGAAAAACATATTTCTATAAATATTTTCATACCCATTCAATATCTTTAAAACTTCAATCTGATCTCCTCTTAACCTCCTTGTCTCTAGAGTTGTTAAACAAAACGTTGCAACCACAATTCCTATGGGCTAGCGAATTAATAATAACCACAGGCACAGACAGATTAATTATTATTTATGTTGTCCTCTTCCAATAACTCATCCTCGCATAAAATACTGCTCTGTCCGCGATGCCGTCGACGGCCCCAATATCATTCTTGTACTATACTGTATATTAAATATAGTTTTTTTTCGTATTGAGACATGCCGTGTTCAAACAGAACTTTACTGGGGTCGGCCTTCGACTTCGTCTACATTTCGCAAGTGTATGTGACACTATCACAAAAAAGGCTAACAAAATATATACAACTTCCGGTCTCGCTCCGGTCTGCGTAAGTCGGCATCTGTGCATAAAGTTTTTAAGCAGACCGCATTTTTTGTATATATGTCATTCTTTGAAATATTCAAATGAACCTTTAGTATATGTTCTAAATTAGTTTTACAAATAATGTTCCAACTTCACATCGTTGGAAAATCTACTAAATAAAATATATGCCCGGTCCTCTTAAATCGGGCCGGTTTGCACCGGCAGCCACTGCCTGGTCGACGTATGCTGCCTTTAGAATTATATATATATATATATATATATATATATATATATATATATATATATATATATATATATATATATATATATATGGTATATTTTGTTCAGCTTATACATTTTTAATACGATTTTCCTTCTGGTGTTATTTTCACCTTTCTATCTTAGCGTTGTGTCTGTCATGTTAAAAAATGCGTACTTTATACGGTGTTCCTACAAATTTGTTGAAACGTTGCAACTAGCAGAGCTACATCTACACGATCACTCCCACACATCGCACATGCCGGTAACGTCAATATCATACCGAATAAACTCTCGCACAGGCCGGTATTTGTCTTTCCCTGCTTATCATTCCCAGTCTTTCTTCAAACACAAAGGGCTATGTCCCCAAAATAACAACGAATTCATTTAAATGTAAGTTTCGTGTCCCTGGCCTGACATGGTTTGAAGTACCATCAAATTCCAAGGCTAGCCATCCTGCATAGTGAATTCGGCAGATGTAATTAATCATTATGTACACTTTTTTTATGAATTAACCAAAGTAAAATATCATGAAGTTTATTTATTATAATGTTTTGAAATAAGGTTTTAGCAGTGAAACGAGCATACGAGAGCGGGTCTTCAAAGAGTGTTCTTAAGAAGGAAAAGGAAGGTCGGTTGAGCGAGGTAATCAGTAGATTTAACAAGATTTAACAAGATTTGCCATCCAAGCCAAAGGCCCAGATGGCAAGTGGACAAGGAAGCCATTGGCTTATCGAGAGTCCAACAGTGTTCATCTACTTATAACCCGCCCTCCTGAGATATGTGTCAACCTTGTTTTTAAACATATTCACGCTGCTAGCAGTTACACAATCTGTAGAGAATTTGTTCCATTCATTTATTGTCCTCTGTGAGAACGAGTGCTTCCTGATGTCCAATCTACATTGATCCTTTACTAATTTTACCTCATGTCCTCTAGTTCTGCTATCCTTCTTGAGTGAGAAAAACATATTTCTATCAATATCTTCATACCCATTCAATATCTTAAAAACTTCAATCTGATCTCCTCTTAACCTCCTTGTCTCTAGAGTTGTTAAACCACATTCTTTCAGGCGTTCTTCATAACTAAGGTCTCTCAGTTCTGGAATCATTTTAGTTGCTCTCCTTTGTATGCGTTCAAGCGTATCTATATCCTTCTTACGATATGGTCTCCATGCTTGTATACAGTATTCTAAATGAGGTCTAACTATTGCTTTATAAAGAGGTATAATTAACTTTTTTACCTTGTATGTTATGTTTCTTCTAATCAATCCAAGAATTTGATTACCCTTTGAAGCTGCAATACCACACTGCTCTGAAACTTTCATATCAGCGCTTATTGTAACTCCTAAGTCCTTTTCTTTTACAGTCGTACCCAGAACAGTATATCCCATTTTATAGTTTACATTCAAGTTCCCATGTCCTGTATGTAGGCATTTACATTTCCCAAAATTGAACAACATCTGCCATTTCTCAGACCATTTCACTAATCTGTCTAGATCGTTTTGTAAATGTTGTTTATCACCATCAGTATTAACCTTTCTAAACAGTTTTGTGTCATCCGCAAATTTCAGTACGTTACTTGTTATACTGTCGTCCAAGTCATTGATATAAATTAAGAATAATATAGGTCCTAATACTGATCCTTGAGGTACCCCACTCAAAACCGATTTCCAATTTGAAACTTCTCCATCTACTACAACTCGTTGTCTTCTGTCAGTCAGCCATTGTTCTATCCAGTCAGTTATGCTATCCCCGATACCATGGGCTTTTAATTTAAGTAGTAATCTTTGATGTGGCACTTTGTCAAAAGCTTTCTGAAAATCTAAGTAGATAATATCTACTGGCGATCCCACGTCTATCCACTTAGTGATTTCTTCCAAAAAACATAACATATTTGTTAAGCATGACCTCGCTTTAAGGAATCCATGTTGAGATGAATTTAATAATTTATGCTTAACGAGGAAGTCCACCATATGGTCTTTAATTAACCTTTCTAATAATTTACAAATCACTGACGTTAAACTCACTGGTCTGTAATTCTCTGACTTATTTCTCGAACCCTTTTTAAATAATGGTATGATGTTTGCTTCTTTCCATTCAAACTGAACAACTCCCTCTTTTAATGACAAGTTGAATACTCTTGCAAGTGGTATACTGATTTGTTCTACTGTTTCCATTATTAATTTTGGAGGAATCCCATCCACTCCCGTTGATTTGTTATCCTTCATTGCCTTTATTTTCTTAGCTACCAATTCTGGAGTTACAACTAACGGACCTAAATAGTCAGATTTAGCCCCCTGAAATTTAGCATCAGCAACTGGTAATGAACTAATATCTTCTTTGGTAAACACTGAACTGAAGTAACCATTTAGGTCTTCCGCCATTAAAAACCCCTGTGATATTATATTTCCAGCACTGTCTTCTAGAGGTCCAACCTTGTCTTGTACGTTTTGTTTACTCCTGACATATGCAAAAAAACTCTTGCTGTCATTTTTTATGTTACATGCTAGTTTTTGCTCATAGCTTCTTTTAGATTGTCTGATTTCAGTTGTAGCTGCATTAAGTGCCTCTTTGTATTTTGCATAGTCTTCTTCCTTTCTGGTACGCCTATAAACCCTCCACATAGGGTAAAACACAAAGGCTGGATTGACAACGACACCCCCTTCTCCATCGGAACCACCAGAATCACCAGTGACCGACGATGAATCGGAGGAATCTTCTTCGGACGTGCCGATACAAGCCGATGCAAGTGACAATGAGTAGGCTTACTGCGAGAGGTTTACCGGCGAGGATGGAGTGGCTGATGACTCTGGGATCTACGAGAAGACGCATTGATGCACAACTTGTGGAAGCCTACGAATCAGAGCGACAGTACTGACGCAATGTCTTAGCCCGTCTTGTGGCTGTGGTGACGTTTATGATGATGCGCAGACTCTCATTCCATGGCCACAATGAAATCATTGGATCAGTTTCAAACGGGAATTATTTGGGTATCCTAGAACGGCTATCTAAATTCGACCCGTTTCTTGCGCAACACTTAGAACGACATGGAGGACAGGGTCGCGGCAGTATTTCCTACCTTTCTTCGACTATTTTGCGACGAGTTCATCACACTAATGGGCGAACACGTCCTCACGCTCATTGTGAAAGAATTGAAATCCGCGAACATATCCCATGTTGACCAGTTGACTTGTGTGCTGAGGTATGTACTTCCAGATGGACAGGTGGAGCGCTTCGTCAGCTTTCTCAACATGCACAACCATACGGGGCAGGAGTTGGCGCATAATCTTCTCGACTTCCTTGAAGAGAAGGACATTGATGTTGCAGATTGCAGAGGACAGTCGTATGACAACGCAAGTAACATGAGCGGCAAGTACCTGGATGCTAGCCTAGATCAGCGAAGTCAATCCGCTAGTTCTGTTCATTGCTAGCTGTGCACATTCTCTGAACCTGGTCGGTCAGTGCGCTGTATATTGCAGTCAAAATGCAGTAGCATTCTTCGACTCTTTACGTGTTTTTCTCAGCATCTACACATCGGTCTCTAAAGTCAACTGAAATCGCACGACATATTGATCGTCAAAAGACTGAGTGACACGAGGTGATCTGCGGATGCTGATGCTGTTTCTGCTTTAATAAAAGGGTACTCCGTCATTTCCTCCCTTATCGATAAGATCAGTGGCGATGAAGAAGAAGAGGAAACTCGAAACCGGTGTGATGGCCGAACTGTGGCACAGGATCCTAGAAAGAATGAATGCCACCAGCAAAATGCTCCAGAATCCAATGTTGGACATCATCAATGCTGTAGCTCTGCTGTCGTCACTACAAGACTACATTTCAACAATGCGACCGCAGTTTGACATTTTTGAACGCCGTGGTCAAAAGCTAACTGGCGTTGACGATTTCCATAGAAAGAGAAGACCAACAACTCACCATGATGGCAGCTACACAGACGGCAGTGACTTAAATGCTCATGACATTTTCAAAGTCGACAGCTTTCTTGTCATCATCGACAAACTGACGAGTGCTATGTCAGGTCGCACAGGAGAACGCACATTTTCGCAACTGAAACGGATCAAGAATGAGTTGCGCTCAACAGTGGGGCAGAAAAGGATGAACTTCCTTCTTTCAGATATCACTAGAGTGCGATGTTCTGAGGAAAGTTGACTTTTCCTCAATAGTTGATGACTTTTCGCTGAGAAAATCACGAAAGGTGGTACTTTGAATGTCGAGTTTGCTGACGAGCTAGGCATAGGGGCCTATGTCTGTGGTGGAAAGTTCGGACATGTTATTAAATTGTCTTGTATCAATTTCACTCAGTTTGTCGTGGTATTTCCAGTGCCCATTTTTTCTCCCTTGAGTGGGGCCCACGGGAGCTCTAGGCCTTGGAAGGAGTTTTTTCTCCCTTTATTCTGGTAAAGTATGACAGGCATCGAACCCTCTCCCCAGCACAAACAGAGCAGCTTGTAACGATGCTTCAACAGAGCCGGGTTCCCAACTTGATCATCTCAGGTGGTATGCCATCTCTACCAAGTGCTTTGCCGCAGGCTAGACAGTTAATAGCCACACTCAGCTCTTCCACAGTTGTTTGGCCGTCGAGCTCCCCACGAATGGCAATCCCCCGACACCATCCAGGGCTGTAGATGTGACAACAGTTTCTCTGGAGTGAAGCTCAATATAGTGTTCGGCCCATATCTCTGATTTGTTTGTTTTTGCGGTCGGTGCGAATCTCGCCTGTCAGAGTTCCCAATGTGCTGTTTTCTCAGTTTACTGGTCCAACTGCTTCCTTTATTCCACCATACATGCCTCGTGCGTTTCCGGTATCTGATGAGAGCTCTGACAACGTATTAGCCAGTCGTAGGCGCAGCGTCTGGCAGTTCGCTGTGCCATACTTACTTACTTTACTTAGGACTCTTCGTGCCCGGTGGCACATAAGGCATCAACAAGAGAGCGCCACTGCTGTCGGTCTGCAGCCCATTTGGTGATGGTGTTCCATGTCACGCCGCATTCTTTCATCTCCTTCTCCACTGTTCGTCTCCATGTTTCTTTTGGGCGACCACGTCTCCTTTTTCCATCTGCTGTCCAGCGTAAGGCTGTCTTGGGCAGTGCGCCAGGTGACATTCGGCACACGTGTCCAAGCCATCTCCATCTTCTCTTCTTTATCTGTGTGGCCAAGGATGTTGCATCTGTTTTGCGGTGCAGCTCTTCATTAGTGATGGTGTTGGGCCAAAATACTCCTAGGATCTTCCGTAGACACTTGTTTTGGAAGGTCTCAAGCTTGTGTGCTAGCTTGGCTGTCAGTTTCCAGCACTCGGAGCCGTAGAGAAGTACACTGAGAACATTACTATTGTACAGTCTCAGTTTTGTTTCCAATCTCAGTTGCTTGGATTTCCAGATTCTGATCCTAGCCGTGGCATCTTTTGTAGAGTCTCTATCTGTTGTGATTTTGCTTCCCAGGTATGCAAAGTCCTGAACGTCTTCCAAAGCCTCACTGTTGTTTATGTTGTTTATGGTGATGGGGTTATCTGTCTTGTTGTTGATCCTCATCAGTTTGGTTTTTGCTGTGTTGAGCTTTAACCCAATCTGTGGTGCTGTTCTTGTGAGTTTGTCCATCTTTTCTTGCATGTCCTTGTGCCTGTTAGACAGCAGTCCAATGTCATCTGCATAGTCCAGGTCTTCCAAGATCGAGGTAAGTGTCCATCTGATGCCTCTATTTCCATTTTTGGTGGTTTCTATCATCAGCCAGTAGATGGCAAGGGTGAAAAGAAATGGTGAGAGAATGCATCCCTGTTTTACTCCGGATTTTACGCTAAAGCTGTCTGACATGTAACTGTTACAGGCGACTTGACACTGGACGTCTGTGTAAAGTATCTTGATCACATTTACCATCTTCTGTGGGATCCCGTAGTGACGTAATATTCTCCACAGGGATTCTCTGTGAAGGCTGTCAAAGGCCTTTTCAAAGTCAACGAAGGCAATGTAGATCGTACTGTTCCATTCCGTGCTTTGTTCCAAAATCTGCCGTAGCGTGAAAATGTGGTCGATGCATGACTTTCCTCTTCTGAAACCGGCTTGTTCCTGGCGGAGGATTGTATCTGTAGCTGCTGATATTCTCTTCAGGATTATGCGGTTGAAAATCTTGCATGTCATTGATAACAAGGTTATGCCCCGCCAGTTGTTACAGTTCCCCAAGTCGCCCTTCTTTGGTAGCTTGATAATTGTGCCTGTCTTCCAATCATCTGGTGTGTCTTCTTCATCCCATATTCTCTGGAAGATCTGGCAGAGGATTCTGGGTGTTTCTTGTTCATCTGCTTTCAGCATTTCTGCGCAGACGCTGTCGCTTCCTGGTGCTTTTCCATTCTTCTGGGCTTTAATGGCTTCTCTGACTTCTGCTTCTGTGATTTGGTCGAGGTTGATTTCAAGGTCATCTGCTGCCTCCAGGATGTCTGCAAGTCTGGGTGGATCTGCACGATTGAGAACCTGTTGGAAATGCTCCTTCCATCTCTCTATCTTCTCTTTCTCGACTGTGATTATCTTTCCATCTGCATCTTTCAGTGGGAGATTCTGGTTTGGACCTGTATCTCCTTTCAGCTTCTTGGTTATTTGGTAGAGTGACTTCATATCCTTTCTTCTTGCTGCTGCTTCTGCGTCTTCTGCGAGGTTTTCAATGTAAGTGCGTTTGTCTACTCTGTTACTCCGTTTTACTTCTTTGTCTTTTTGTGAGTATTCTCTTGAAAGTCTTTCTTTGAGTCTTGGGGACTTTGTGGTGAGCAGCTTTTTCTTTATTCCTTTCCTTTGGTCTATTTTGTCCCAAGTTGATGTGGAAATCCACTGCTCTTTCTTTGCTCTTCTGTAGCCTAGCACTGCTTTCCCTGCTAGCTCCATGGCCATGTTGAAACTGTGTATAGTCATCTCTGTTTCCTCCTGCAGAATACCAAAACTGTTCTTCAGAGCAATTGTGAACTGTTGCTTGGTTTCTGGGTTTTGTAGCTTGGTGGTATCAAAACGCTCTTTCTTCTTCTCTCCTGTCTTTGCCTTTCTCAGTTTCAGTGCAAGTTTTCCTATCAACAGGTTGTGGTCGCTGCCAGCATCAGCTAATCCCCTTGTTTTGACGTCTTGTAGAGAGCGTCTCCATTTTCCATTTACAAGGATGTGATCTATTTGACTCTCAGTTCTGCCGTCTGGGGATCTCCATGTCAGCTTATGTATTGTCTTATGTTGGAAGAGTGTCCCTCCAATCACGAGGTCATTCTCCCCACATATGTCACACAATCTGCTGCCGTTATCAGTCATTGTACCTGTTCCGTGTTTGCCCATGAACCTTTCCCTGTTAGTGTTGTCGCTCCCAACTCATGCATTGAAATCTCCAAGAACCACTAGTACGTCATGTATGGGGATGTCTTCCAAAATTGACTGAAGACTGTCATAGAAGTTATCTTTTTCTTCTTTTTCTGCTTCCTCTGTAGGTGCGTAACAGGTTACCACTGAGAGTTTGATAAATCTGGACTTAAATCTAGCATAAAGAAATCGTTCAGTTATTGGTTTCCATTCAAGAAGAGTGTTACCTTTCTCCTTCTGGATGATCAGGGCTACTACACTGTCTATGCTGGTTGTCCTCTCTGCCTGACCACAGTATGGTGTCTCCTGTCGCCAGTTGTCGTTTTCCAGCTCCAGTCCATCTAGCCTCCATGATACCTATAAGGCTGATTTTGTATTGGTGCATTTCCTGGAGAACCTGTGCCAGTCTTCCTGCCTGATATAGTGTTCTCACATTCCAGCATCCGATGTTGATAAACGTTTTGGGTGTAAGGAGATCCGCCATCGGGGTGAAGACTTCCTTGCGGGTTTGGTCCCCATCCTTCATAAGTCCAGTTGCCTGTACTGCTTCTCTACTACCGCCCGGTGCAATTTTCTCTCTTGTTTCAGTTTCCGTAGCTAGGCTGTTTTTACGGGGTGGGGTCGCTGGCCCCACGCCCAACCCTCCTCTTTTATCCGGGCTTGGGACCGGCAGGAGATTCTCAAAGAACATTTTCCAGGCAGAGTTACTGCCATACTCCTTGCTTATCCAAGAGCAGACACTGTGTTCCCAGTAGTTTCTTGTAGTTGGTCAAGGTTGTGCGCTTAGCTTGAATGACAGGTTCCATCTTTTCCAAGTTAGCTTCAAAGCAATCTGCTTTCTATTTCTCCCGTTTTCCAAATGTGGATATAGCAGTGTTGGCCATTTCCATTTCTCTTTGATTTGATTGGTGTGATGTCCACTTGTCGAGCAGATGCTCTAAGCTTTGGACCATGGCCGGTCAGCACCTTATTGGCCGGGGGCTGCCCAGCTCGAGGCCGGCGATAGTTGGGACACTGGTCATCCATCATTGTTCCCTACGCCAGTTGAGTTGGGCTTATAACTCGTAACTGTTGCATCCCGTGTTGTGCTGGCTGCCGCTGATCAGCGGCAATGGAGTGTTCTCTCCAGAACGAAATGCAAGGAGGTCATCCTGGGTTGTCCAGACATCAGGATCCCCCCTCACGGCCTCACTTGGACATGGAGTAGTCCAAAGGAATGGAACGGGGCACATTTGGCACCAACGGGGCTGCAGGAGCTGCCGGAATGAAGGCATGGTTGCCATTAAACCGACTTCGGGGCTACACAGATTTTCTGTTAGGGTTTACTCCCTTATCTATTTGCCCATTTTCACGTGCACACAGCAGTATGCCCTGCACCCAGAGGCTACAGCCAGCTCCCCGATCTCCAGTACATTAGCCTGAGGTGCTCATTATCCGCAGCGTACACCAACAAGGTTGTGCTAGAGCATTGTCTATGGAGAGGCTATGTATTAGCAAGGGAGACATACGTAGTCGGCTCTTTTTCGCTCACAGGAGCTATATGTTGGCTGCAGCTGGCAGGGAGAGTATAAAGCAAGCCATCAGGCAAGGCACATTGGGCAGTAAGAGAAGACACCAGAGGATAAACCTGCTGGCGAAGACTCGGAAATGGACCCATACGACCGTCCCGGCGGAGTGATAGAAGGAGACGGAGCAGTTGAGCAGCCGTATTAGCAGGTTTTACGGTAGAAACTGTTAGCAGTGAAATAATGCATTTTCAGTAGACGGAAGGATGCTTTGTGGTAGTTCCTTCACACACAACGTGGGCGTTGGAAGTAACAAAATAGATGCATTGTTAAACATTGATGGGCGTTTTAAAAGAACTGAAAGGATGTGATTTTGACAAAACTTATTCAGCATACCAATGTGACATTTTGCACAAACCAAGACGATAAATAAGTAAGTAAGTATTATGTGGCAGGGCTGTGATAAAGTATCAACATTTATGATGGTCCTGTTTCCTTTTAATCAGACGAATCGCTAAAACCATCAACCCACGAATGCACGTTGGTCTGACATCGGTACTGTAGCTGTCGTATGCTACGGGTTTTGCCGCATATTATGAAATTAATGAACACCTAGATGGGCTTCACAAAGACGTGGTTCGGTTTTTATTTCCACTGCACAATTTTCTCAACAAGTATACTTGATACTTTATGGTCAATTATCGGGTGTAATGCGTACGTAATGGAGGGTGTTCTCTGATTGGATCTCCTGCTCTCTTATTAATGTTGAGCAGAAATATTTACAACCATCCATAATCACCGTCCGAAGGGCAGTTTGATGTCGTCGTTAGGTGCGTGCGGCATAGCAAGTGCATCGACTAGCCAGTCATAACAGCGAATATGTAAGCAATTTCCGGACGGTATATTTTTATTTACCACAAATGACCAGGACGTGGGTTTTAATACCAAACAATAAAAATAAACCGACGCCCCACTGAAAGTGAACAAGAACAAGTCAGAATATGTATGCAAGGGAAATCTTGACGAGAATGGAAAACAGAGGTGGAAGATATCATATAAAATGTAGGAATTGTAAGGCCCAGGGACTTATGTTATACCAATTGAAATATATATAAAGCTGGACAGAAGGGAATCGTAGAAGCTTTTAGCACAGTTTTTTCAAAACTGCCTACAAAACAGGAACAGAGCCACGGGAATGGGGAAGATGTATAACACACCTACAACAAACAAAGGTGATTTCCTAAAATGTGAAACTGCAAAGGGGTGTCGTTGTTAAAACAACAGTCTATACATCGGTACTTGAGAGTAGATATGCAGAAATAGTCGAAGAACGGTTTGGACTATGGCAACGTGTGACAAAGGAACCATATACTTTGTAGTTATGCTCCAGCAGCTGATAGAGAAGCACTGTGTATGTAATAAATCAATGTGTATGGCATTCGCATACCTGGAACAACCGTTCTGACAGGGTCCGAAGAGAAAAACTGTGGAAGGTGAGATGGACAAGTATGACGTACAAACATATTTGAAATGGTAACACGATTGTCAGCACATATATAAGCGGAGATGGAGAGTGTCAGTGTTTTGATACAACCTCAGGATTAGTCCCCTCTTATTCATCCTGCACACGGACTTCGCGATCGGGGTGGTACAGTAAATAAAACACACAACATGATGCTATTATTCGCTGATGATAAAACAGCAGCATCTGAAGCAGAACTTGAAGAAACCATGAATAGATGGAACACAATATAATCTAATGTTATACTTGCAGGAAACGGAATTCATAATTGTTGTGAGAGTCCACCACCATATAAGCATCAAAATCAACTAAAACAAGTGACATCCTTCCAGGTAGCAGTGCCAATGAACAGAGACCGTGGAAGAAGAGATCAACAATCATATTATCAAATACAGTTAGCATGTAGGATGCATGTACCGACCAAAAAAAAAACGAAAGCCAAACAAGTTATGCACAAAACCATTTTAAGACTTTTTGCCATGTTTCGCAGTCGATGTTGGACAAGAGCAGAGAGGCTTGACAGTCGCCTCATTGCAACATACATAAAACCAAGCGAATGACACAGGGTGTCACCAAAATGTGATATACAGCAGGTTGATCTTCTCCACTTGGAAACCAAAGCAAGATAACACCAAGTGGACAAACCGAATAAATCGAGATGGGATGTTTGTGTGACGAGAAAAGAAGATTATTCGGTTCTATAGGTGGCACTGAGATGTAACGTGACTGGAAAGAGGCAGAAAAGAATGATGTAGGCTCGAGAGCATCCACCTGGATTAAACGGACAGATACATCAAATAAGTGTCAAGAACATAACTATATAGATGATCTAGGAGGCTGATTATTTGCCACACTAATGTCAATTGAATTCCTAAGTGTATGTTGAGCAGGAGGCAATATCACAAATAGAACAAATCAATGCTCCACAGTATACACATGACTGTCCCAGCGTCGATCCCAGTTGAAACATAACATGGGTGTAGCCAATCTTTATTTGCTGACGAGAGTTTAATGATGTATTTATGGCAACGCTTCAACCGAAGCAAGTGTCCAATTACCTGTCTCGGTTAAGTAGAGCGCACGCCATGTAACATCATTTCTCAGATGATTGTCGGCGTGGCTATTGATACAATGTTCGTCTTCGTTTCATCGCACAGTTATGGCTTGGGACTGCGTGCCATACGACGGCCTATGTTACTCGAGCTGGACGAAATGCATATTAATACTGTTCTAGCAACTGCCGTGTATTTGTGCATTAAATGAAATGTACAACGATTTTAATTGGTTATCCAATACGGAACTAGCGTATTATGCCAATTTTAATCTCCATTGTTGTAGTATATTCACCGTCAGAAAGTGCATAAGACGGGAATTTGACCGATCGATAAATCATCCCATGAAAGACGCTATTTTATCTCCTTCAACGTGAAAGTTCATTGATCTGTTTTGCATTGCTGCCAAATCGTGAATTTTTACATATTATTATAATTGTATTAAAAGATGAAAGATCAGGATACTAACACGCTATGTATGGATAGTTTGTCTGACCAACCGAGATGTTGTAAATCCGAATACATTCAGTGTTGCAATGAGTCAGTGGCAGTGAGCCAGTGGCAGTGAGCCAGTGGCAGTGAGCCAGTGGATGTGAGTCAGTGGCAGTGAGCCAGTGGATGTGAGTCAGTGGCAGTGAGCCAGTGGCAGTGAATCCGTAAAAGAGTTAACCAATGAAAATCGTTGTACATTCTCTTTAAGTGGCTTTTTATGTACAGTATTGTTTCCACTTCCACTCCACTTTTTATGTACAGTATTGTTTCCACTTCCACTCCACTTTTTATGTACAGTATTGTTTCCACTTCCACTCCACTTTTTCGTGCCCCATTCCTTTTCATGCTGGTTTCAGGCTAGTTTGTAATTCTTGCATCACAGATAAATCAAATCGTTATAATCTTTGTACAACAATAGTTGAACCCATCTATAAGTTTGCATAGCACATGTACACGTGTATGTCTCACATTTAAAATGACACGTATAAGGAAAGAATGCAAAGAAGATAAAAAGATAAAATACCTTAATCATGGGCACCAAAAGTGTTTTAACAATGCTAGAAACAAAAAAGACGATTAAGATCCGGCCAAAATTAAATGTTTTTAAGAGCTAAATGGATATATGGATAGTTTTGAAGGGTCACTATTAGTTCAAAGTGTCAAATATCTTGTTTTTCTTATAGAATATTACGCATAAGGTGGACCGGGTGTATCACGAATGTAGGCATTCTCATGTGGGCTGGAATAAAAAAATAACTCTTAATACAAAAACACAACCTAACATGTTTTGGTCACATCATCAGACAAGAAGGAATTCAAAGGGAAATATTGGAGGGAAAAGAGAAAAGAGGAAAACCAAGATAGGGGAAGCGATCCAAGGCAGTCGACCTTACGAGAGGAGGTGGCACCACGTGATGATGATGATGAAAACAAACATCATACCATTATTTAAAAAGGGTTCGAGAAATAAGTCAGAATTACAGACCAGTGAGTTTAACGTCAGTGATTTGTAAATAATTAGAAAGGTTAATTAAAGACCATATGGTGGACTTCCTCGTTAAGCATAAATTATTAAATTCATCTCAACATGGATTCCTTAAAGCGAGGTCATGCTTAACAAATATGTTATGTTTTTTGGAAGAAATCACTAAGTGGATAGACGTGGGATCGCCAGTAGATATTATCTACTTAGATTTTCAGAAAGGTTTTGACAAAGTGCCACTTCAAAGATTACTACTTAAATTAAAAGCCCATGGTATCGGGGATAGCATAACTGACTGGATAGAACAGTGGCTGACTGACAGAAGACAACGAGTTGTAGTAGATGGAGAAGTTTCAAATTGGAAATCGGTTTTGAGTGGGGTACCTCAAGGATCAGTATTAGGACCTATATTATTCTTAATTTATATCAATGACTTGGACGACAGTATAACAAGTAACGTACTGAAATTTGCGGATGACACAAAACTGTTTAGAAAGGTTAATACTGATGGTGATAAACAACATTTACAAAACGATCTAGACAGATTAGTGAAATGGTCTGAGAAATGGCAGATGTTGTTCAATTTTGGGAAATGTAAATGCCTACATACAGGACATAGGAACTTGAATGTAAACTATAAAATGGGAGATACTGTTCTGGGTACTACTGTAAAAGAAAAGGACTTAGGAGTTACAATAAGCGCTGATATGAAAGTGTCAGAGCAGTGTGGTATTGCAGCTTCAAAGGGTAATCAAATTCTTGGATTGATTAGAAGAAACATAACATACAAGGGAAAAAAGTTAATTATACCTCTTTATAAAGCAATAGTTAGACCTCATTTAGAATACTGTATACAAGCATAGAGACCATATCGTAAGAAGGATATAGATACGCTTGAACGCATACAAAGGAGAGCAACTAAAATTATTCCAGAACTGAGAGACCTTAGTTATGAAGAACGCCTGAAAGAATGTGGTTTAACAACTCTAGAAACAAGGAGGTTAAGAGGAGATCAGATTGAAGTTTTTAAGATATTGAATGGGTATGAAAATATTGATAGAAATATGTTTTTCTCACTCAAGAAGGATAGCAGAACTAGAGGACATGAGGTAAAATTAGTAAAGGATCAATGTAGATTGGACATCAGGAAGCACTCGTTCTCACAGAGGACAATAAATGAATGGAACAAATTGTCTACAGATTGTGTAACTGCTAGCAGCGTGAATATGTTTAAAAACAAGGTTGACACATATCTCAGGAGGGCGGGCTATAAGTAAATGAACATTGTTAGACTCTCGATAAGCCAATGGCTTCCTTGTCCACTTGCCATCTGGGCCTTTGGCTTGGATGGCAAATCTTGTTAAATCTTGTTAAATGATGATGTAGCAACTATCTATCGTCTGATGACGGTGTTGCCTTGCAATGAATCATAATAAAACAGGCAGAGCGAATCATTATGTTTCTGCGCAGCGCAGTTGCCTTGTAGCTGCACGTAAGCCCGACACACATGTTTGTTAGATGACGTCAAATTCTTGCACTCCTTTATTGAAACATGGAGAGTGACTCCGCGGTGAAGAGATCAAGGTCACTTGCTCGGCATATGACAAGGCATATTAATCGCAAACTGCATTCGATCTCCGCCAGTGCTTTTGTGTGGAAGTGGCTATGTACGGTAAGTGAAGTCAGTGGATTTCTCAGAATGTGCCTAAGAATATGTTAATAGAATGGCAGTGTACATAATTGTACAGTGCAAACACACACACACACACACACACACACATATATATATATATTGTCTAGTTGTCCACATACACTTTCCTAAATATATTTAGACAATATATATATATATATAATATATATATATATATAATTATATTGCCTAATTGTCTAAATATATTTAGGAAATTGTATTTGGACGACTAGACAATATATATATATATATATATATATATATATATATATATATATATATATATATATATATATATATATATATATATATATATATAGTTGTTTTCTTTAGACATATTTGCAGAAGCCATGAGTAGCTGTTAACTTATCTCCTTAACAATGGACATTGTAGAAAGCCCTTCCTGCCTGCCTGAATGACCAGCCCAGTTGGTGGTGTTTCTGTGCTCACCTATGCAAAGCTCGTCTGTGAAATGCAATCAGTGAAATTCATGCAGAAATCCATGGCCACAATCATAGCACATATTTAGGGTATTCACAGCCCATCTCAATTTAAAACAATATTTATCATATAATCATTTTAGCAATGATGCATTACATTTAATAATTTGGATTGCTTTGCTTGTATTATTCTCACGCAGAAATTTATCATTCTAAAGCAAACAGTAACACAAAGACTAAGCTTGCCAAATATCATTATTATGACCATAATCACCAAATACCGAACGACACCATACACTTTACACAGTTTTGTCAATGAATGGCATTATATTTTAACTATTGTTTGTATTTGAATTGATTAATTATGTCACTATACTCTTTCTTCCCACCAAGCATTTTTCAGTCATAAATGCAATTGCATTTGCGTCATTTCAAACACTTGCATTTGCATTTGAATCATCTAAAACACTTGCATTTGTATTGTATTTTAATAATCTCAAACATTTTGAGTTAGATGAAGTTGCCTGTAAGTGTCCTGTTCTTCAAAGTGTCGAACTTTGTGTCAATTGCTAGGGAGAGTGATGCATATAATTCGTCCGTAATTACATTCGACCTCCGAAAGTGCTTCTCAATGGACATAGTTAAGCGTGCTTTTAGGGGGACACTCGACAAATGCACTCTTGTTAAGCTCAATTAGATGGAGCGCGAAATGCTTAACATAAATAGCGCAGAGACCAATGCAGAAAGAACGAAGTGTATTATAATGTCATATGTCATACGTTACACTTTATATACACGTTTCAGTAGTGAATACAAAATCAGTATACAAGAGCGGAGAGGAATATATACGTTTTGCAATATTTAGATAAAACATTAAAAGTAAACATTTCCGAGAAAATACCGTACCGTATTCGAAGGAACAGGCTTGTACGTAAAGTGCTTCGCTGCAAAGGACTTGGGGCTCTATTATCCAAGAATCTCCACTTCACCTTCTCTGTAGTTTTCGTATTTTCACAATAAATCATTCCTTGTCTAAGTTTTTATTTTCAGCTAAGTTCATTGATGTCATTTTTATACAATATGTATAATAGTTTGTCACGTGCAAACTATTGTTCAAATACTGCAATGTACAATACATTTAACACATGAATAATGAATATAATATAACCTACTTTTGATAAATCAATTATATGAGAATTGTAATAATAGCAACTACGCTATACGTTAATATATAATGTTGTGTCCTAGTATGTATGTCCCTTATATTCTGTATCCACAATTGTAAGTGTTTTTAGACCCAGGGGGATGGGGGGCACTCAATACATTGCCGGAGGGGGGGGGGCACTCAATGCGTTGCCAGTATATCATCTTGATAGTTTTTCTGAGCCGCCTAAACACGTTTTATATTTCTACCAAAAATATAGTTTGTTTCACGTTGAGCGGATTTAAATAAACATTATATACACTTTTCCTTGGATAAGTATACCTTTTTCAAGTTGATGGAATAATGCAAATACACACCCCTTAACGCGTAAGCTGCGCATTGTTTTATGATATGTTATGTACTATAAATTAATTCACTATTAATATATTTTTATTCATAGATTAATGGCAATTGAATATGAGATATATAAAATATATACCCTTATTTGCATAATCAATTTGATGTGATGCCCTAATCGGGTTGCGTGGTGCGTTGTAGTATACTGGCAATGTATTGAGTGCCCCCCCCCTCCGGCAATGTGTTGAGTGCCCCCCCTCCGGCAATGTATTGAGTGCCCCCCCTCCGGCAATGTATTGAGTGCCCCCCTCCGGCAATGTATTGAGTGCCCCCCTCCGGCAATGTATTGAATGCCCCCCCGGCAATGTATTGAGTGCCCCCCTCCGGCAATGTATTGAGTGCCCCCCCCCCGGCTTTTAGACGATGCGTTAAAATCTCACGAATCATCTGGTTTTCCGTTTGATAGAAGTTAATGCACACTTGCATGATTACCATGATCACGTGTTGCAGTGCACATGTGCTTTCTAAAGCACCACACTTAAGACGAAAAAGTCCTCTCTCTGAGGTTCAATAAAAACAACGCTACCTAAGTGGTCAACTGGCAAGGGCTGGCCAGTCAAACCTCCTTAAGTGACCAATCAAAGGATGATACAAAAAGTGGTATCTTAATACGCGTGGACACTTAATACTGGTTGTATCTTAATGACAAGTGGTCCCTAATGCAGGTGGTCGCTTGAGCAGGTTTGACTGTACTGACGTGATACGAAGTGCGAGGTTTCGGTATTGGGCACGTGTAATAGAGTTCTACTGTGTGCATTTCCGAAATCGATAAGTGGAGTGTATTATCTATGTAGAATGTACTGCATTTTCGTGCAATTCAAATGAGATTGAATTCCAGAAATATAGACATGATCATTTCAGAAGAAAATGAAACTCGTGGCGTAAATGCGACAGAAGAATTCGCCGGACTCCGCCTGGAGACGTTGCCCCCAATATGGTTGTTATGCTTCGTTATCATGTTCGGAAACGGTCTGGCGATATTGAGTGTGTTGAGGTGAGTGTAGGTAGCAATGCTTACCGGTTTTTATAAATTCCCAACAGTCTTTGCAAGAGCACATCATAATGCTTTCACGCTAAGCCTACTAACCGAGATTCAGTCGTGTTGAATCGCGTGTGAATGCGACGTTCTTTTACCAAATGCTACGGTGATTTGTGTGAAGTAACTTTTGGTTCAGTGCATTGTTTCTCTGGGAAAATGTCAAAGTTCAATATCATATGGTAGTACTAGCGCCGACCGGTTGTGGCTATCTTAAGCCACAATTCGCACATGATCTTAAAACATAAATCGGACAAAATCTTTTTACTAACTGCAGCTGAATGTGGCTATTTCAAAATTTCGTTCATGTGCGTCTGCAGCAAACATATGGAGCGTGTGCTCAAACCACAACCAAAACAAGGACATTAACGATATCTGAAACTTTCCACAGTTATCACGTATCATGTGACGTAAATGTGTATAAAATACCGTATCATTTGACGTAATAATAATTGTATTAAGTTGTTAGGGTGTGGTTTTCGTGTGGTCACCCTGTTCAATGACGACGCCGTTCTTGCTCAGGTTCGAGCAGCTGCGCACACCGAACAACCTGCTCATCGCGAGTCTGGCCGGAGCTGACTTCGCCGTCGGCATGATCGGGCCTCTCTTCAGCTTCCTCGTTGCCGTACCGGCCGGGGTGCAGCTCACACACACCTCTCCCTACACGTGTCTCTTCGCACTGTCGGTCGCCGTCTTCTCCATCCTCTGCTCCGTCTTCAATCTCCTGGCCATCTCCTTCGACCGGTTCCTCGCCATCATGCTTCCCCTCCGCTACGACTCCATCGTGAGCACGACGACGGCCAAAGTGTCGACCGCGGTCATCTGGTTGGTCAGCATCGCCATGTCCGTGGTGACGTTCGGCTGGAACCGCTGGACCACCGATGCCACGTGCACGTTCTCCGGAGTCCTCCATCGCCAGTACACCGTCGTCTTTGTCGCCGTCCCCATCTGTACCAGTCTCGCAGTGATGACGCTGCTTTACTGCGTCCTGTTCAGCGTCTCGTGGAAACACCGGCGTCAGATACAGGCAAGTGACCGCGTCTTCGCAATGGAGTATTTTTTATAAAAGCTAACCCGACTGAGATTGCTGTTATTAAGTGACAAGAGACATGGACAAACTCCAACACAGACGCAGGGTGCGTTTATTTGAATAATTATATATATATATATATATATATATATATATATATATATATATATATATATATATATATATATACACACACACATATATATATATATATATATATATATATATATATATATATATATATATATATATATATATATATATATATATATATATATATATATATATATATATATATATATATATATATATATATATATATATATATATATATATATATATATGTTATTGTGCTAATATATTTATCGGAAAGTTATGATTCCTAACATCGGTAAACTCGCAAACGTTGGTCGAGATTACACATGGTCAGAACATATCCAGTGTTAGAGTATATATATATATATATATATATATATATATATATATATATATATATATATATATATATATATATATAACTAATTCCTATGTTATTCCATGAAACTCTAACACTTGATATTTTCTGACCGCGCACGCACACACACACACACACACACACACACACACACACACACACACACACACACACACACACACACACACACACACACACACACACACACACACACACATTTTCTATGTTATTCCATGAAGCTCTGGACTAACACTGGATATTTAATTACTGTGAGACACTGTGTCCGTCCAGAGGTTTTTTTTTACAGATACCCAATATACTTATTCATAATGAAATATCTGTCATAATCATCGTGAACATGGGTGTTCTTAATGATAATAAAATCTTGATCTTGCACGTAAACATGGCAATGGCGTCATGAGCCTGGTGCTTTTACAGACTACCATTGGCTTTTATTTCCTTTTTTATTATGGCATTAACATTACTTACTTGTGAGGCGCGGTGGCGCTGTGGTTAGAACGGCGGCTCTCAGCCGAGAGAACCCGGGTTCGAATCCTCTTGCTGACGTTTGGAAGCTTTGACAATTTCGTTCATCACACTTTGCCACAGTTCACTCAGCTATCAGAACGAATATTCTTCGCACAGTAATTGCAGCGTGGCTGAATGCTTCCCTGGGAAATCGAAATGGCGTTGGAATGAACAGGTCTGCCAGTGGTGAAGTGTGAAGCGGTTTGAACAGTCCCAAGGACTGGATACCGCGCTATATAAGGACGTACCTTTTTAGATAAGAATACCATTGTATGTTATTATATTCTATTATCTTTATTATACTACTAGTTATATCTGAACGTTATGATTTCTAACATCGATAAACTCCAAAATGTTGGTCGAGATTACGCATGGCCCGTTTTGTTATGAATGGGCATATCATCAAAGCGAAAACTGTCAACAATTATATAAGTTAACATTTTACCTTGTACTTTATCTTATTGTGTTCAATGTATCATCATAGTGTATAGATGGGGGGGGGGTGATATTGTATATGCAGAATAATATTTTAATGCTAGGCAAGACTGAGTTTTAGGTTCGTGATGCAGAAAAAAAGTACTTAAGACAAATTAAAATGTATGTATGAATGTGTGTATGAATGTGTGTATGAATGTGTATATGAACGTGTGTATGAATGTGTGCCATTCTACGGGTGAATGTCTGAGTCCGAGAATGACGCAATAAGAAGTGGAGCTGATTCCGCAAGAAATACGATTATATAATTGTTGACAGTTTTAATGTGACTTGGGTAATTTCGTAGTTCACACAGCTAACAACTGGCTTGTGCAATTACGTTTCTGATAGATAACACTCGCCCTGTAATCACTGTCAGACAGCAGACCGGCATGATTACTGGTTACACTTCAGACAGATGAGACCGGAGAGCATATCTCGGTGTCGACGCATAATAATGCCGCCTTTGCTAAACACCCCCTCCACAGGGCCGCTGTAGCGGGTAGACTTGTTGGCAAGTCACAAACTGGCAAGTCAAGTAAAGTCAAATCACAAGTTAGTGACTCGCAAGCCAAATCAAGTCCGATTCGTGTCAGCCTATGCGACTCGGGTCAACAAGTCTGGTAATAATAGTAGCTGTTATACATCTGACGTTTTTGTTTATCTGGTATTTTGTATTTTTGTATACAATGTAATGTTCTGGGGTGTCCAGTGACTCTTGATTACCATTTGAGCCATTGACCGCGTTACACATCGGTGCAACAAAGCCACTAAATATCGCAGTAGTAATTATGATTTTAAAATGCACTGGCTATTCGCACAGCAGCTCGGCGAATAACGGCCAAAATGTTTCTTATTAGCAGAGCAGAAATCAACCAATCACCGTGCACCATTTTCTTGCGCATGTGCGGAATGCAGTTTGAGCATCGTGGTCGTTCGTTCACGTTGGGGTTTTCAGACGACTGCTTCGGCCCTAGGCTTTTTTGAACATGTGTATAATATGCTATGATTTAAGAATGGAGCCTCTTCTTTTGCAAGAAAGCTCACACTATCTTCATTTTCAAGAGTTTCGTCATTGCCTATTTTCCAGTACTAACTTAGAATGTTCTACATACAGCAGTTATACATTAGCATTTTAGTTGTTACTATTCAGGAAAATATTTTATATTAGCATGTTCTATGTACATGAGTTTTGCATAAGTACGTAGACAAGGTTTAAATATCTGTACTAATTCATTTAATATGTTAGTAGGATTTCAGTTATTCAATGCGTATTGTGAGATATTTAGAAACGTATTTTGTACACATGTTTTGTGTTAGGATGTAGACTAGATTTCAGTTTATAATTATTAATTTAGTTTGTTATGTTGGGTCAGGATTTCAGTTATAAGTATAGCATAATATTTAGAATGTTTTGTGTTATGTCTGTTTCATGTCTGTTTGTGTTAGTATGTAGACAACATTTCAATTCATTTAATATATTATGCTAGCATATGCTAGCATAATATATATGAACACTTTTTACAGAAATGTATGAAAATGACCAAATGAGTAAACCACATAATAACACAACTAAGACTATTTAGTATATTATATAACAGTATGATAACAACACAAAATTAAATCAACACTATTATAACGTTAGTGTTTTTAACAGGATGTGTGTGTGTGTGTGTGTGTGTGTGTGTGTGTGTGTGTGTGTGTGTGTGTGTGTGTGTGTGTGTGTGTGTGTGTGTGTGTGTGTGTGTGTGTGTGTGTGTGTGTGTTTCGATGTAGACAAGGTGTTTCGATGTAGACAATGTGTTCCTATGTAGACAATATGTTCTAATGTGTTCCGATGTAGATGTATTTTAAAATTTTCAGATAATAGATCATACATGCAAACTGTGATCAAAGTAGAAACAAATCTAGAAACACAATATCTCTCTCTCTCTCTCTCTCTCTATATATATATATATATATATATATATATATATATATATATATATATGTATGTATGTCTACATACATACATACATACATACATATGTATGTATGTATGTATGTATGTATGTATATATGTATATATACATACATACACACACATATATATATATATATATATATATATATATATATATATATATATATATATATATATATATATATATATATATATATATATATATATATATATATATAAACATTTGTATTCATATACTGGAAAGGGTGTACTAGCTGCGCATCGATTTATAAAAAAATTAAGAAATACATTTCAGAGATAGGCCTACCAGGGAACAAAATGCGGCTGTACACTCCAAATCCAAAATGTCGTAATCGATTCCATTAAGGTTTACTTTTTCGTACAATTCAATATTTCCTAGCATGCTGTGAGGACAAAAACCTACATGCCGGCCCATGTTGTTGCACTGGAGGACACGGCCCGCGTTTGGCCTGCGAGTACCAGTTCACCAGTCGAATTCTCGCGAGATCCAATCTATAGATCCCAGTTTGCACAACGAGGTCCTTGTGAGGATCCACGGGCACGAACCTGCAGACGTAGATAATGATACGGGTTAGTTTGCGGTCGGGCTGATTTCTGTTACCAGTCTTGAGCAGCGAACACACTTATCCGCTTCTGTCACCCGCACCGGTCAACCGTCATCCGTCGTCCGTTGTTTTAACACAGACGAGTCGGAACGTCGTCCGCGTCCACACAAATCGGTCTAGGAGAGATGTGTGCGGAAGCGGACGACATTGTGGCTCGTTTATAACAACGGATGCCAGGAGCGGATGACGGAAGCGAACAGGCGTGTTCGCCGCTTAACAGGTGCTCACCATTCAGTGTTAACACGTCTGATCACGTGCTATTGGTCGTTGCAGGCCGCAGAGCCAACATCCAGCTACAGTGCGATGAAGGGACATCTCAAGTCGGCGAAGATCATGGTTCTCGTCCTTGGCACCTTCTACCTCTGTTGGTGTCCGTATATGGCCATCGCAGGCATCGCTGCGTCTTACGGACCACATACGCCGGTTCTGCTGCAGGTCGTATACGACGGGTCGAAGATTCTGGCGATCACCAATTCCGGACTGAATCCATGTATATACGCTTGGCGGAATTCAGAATTCAGAAAGGCTTATAAGAAATTGCTGCACATTTGCTAAGTGTGTGTGTATGCGCGCGAGTGTGTGCGTGCGTGCGTGCGTGCGAGCGTGCGTGCGTGCGTGTGAGTGCGTCTATGATGCACACAGGCGCCTGTATGTGTACGCCTGAGTGTGTCATCGTGTGTTCTGTGTACGCCTGAGTGTGTCCTCGTGTGTTCTGTGTACGCCTGAGTGTGCCATCGTGCGTGTTCTGTGTACGCTTGAGTGTGTCATCGTGCGTGTTCTGTGTACGCCTGAGTGTGTCCTCGTGTGTTCTGTGTACGCCTGAATGTGCCATCGTGCGTGTTCTGTGTACGCCTGAGTGTGTCATCGTGCGTGTTCTGTGTACGCCTGAGTGTGTCATCGTGCGTGTTCTGTGTACGCCTGAGTGTGTCCTCGAGTGTTCTGTGTACGCCTGAGTGTGCCATCGTATATTCTGTGTACGCCTGAGTGTGTCATCGTGCGTGTTCTGTGTATACCTGAGTGTGTCCTCGTGTGTTCTGTGTATGCCTGAGTGTGTCATCGTGTGTTCTGTGTATGCCTGAGTGTGTCATCGTGCGTGTTCTGTGTATACCTGAGTGTGTCCTCGTGTGTTCTGTGTACGCCTGAGTGTGTCATCGTGCGTGTTCTGTGTATACCTGAGTGTGTCCTCGTGTGTTCTGTGTACGCCTGAGTGTGTCATCGTGCGTGTTCTGTGTATACCTGAGTGTGTCCTCGTGTGTTCTGTGTATGCCTGAGTGTGTCATCGTGTGTTCTGTGTATGCCTGAGTGTGCCATCGTATGTTCTGTGTATACCTGAGTGTGTTATCGTATGTTCTGTGTATGCCTGAGTGTGCCATCGTGTGTTCTGTGTATATCTGAGTGTGCCATCGTGTGTTATGTGTATGTCTGAGTGTGTCATCGTATGTTCTGTGTATGCCTGAGTGTGTCATCGTGTGTTCTGTGTATGTCTGAGTGTGCCATCGTGTGTTCTGTGTATGTCTGAGTGTGTCATCGTATGTTCTGTGTATGCCTGAGTGTGTCATCGTGTGTTCTGTGTATGTCTGAGTGTGCCATCGTGTGTTCTGTGTATGTCTGAGTGTGTCATCGTGTGTTCTGTGTATGTCTGAGTGTGCCATCGTGTGTTCTGTGTATGTCTGAGTGTGCCATCGTGTGTTCTGTGTATGTCTGAGTGTGTCATCGTGTGTTCTGTGTATGCCTGAGTGTGCCATCGTGTGTTCTGTGTATGCCTGAGTGTGCCATCGTGTGTTCTGTGTATGCCTGAGTGTGTTCTCGTATGTTCTGTGTATGCCTGAGTGTGTCATCGTGTGTTCTGTGTATGTCTGAGTGTGCCATCGTGTGTTCTGTGTATGTCTGAGTGTGCCATCGTGTGTTCTGTGTATGTCTGAGTGTGCCATCGTATGTTCTGTGTATGCCTGAGTGTGTCATCGTGTGTTCTGTGTATGTCTGAGTGTGCCATCGTGTGTTATGTGTATGTCTGAGTGTGCCATCGTATGTTCTGTGTATGCCTGAGTGTGTCGTCGTGTGTTCTGTGTATGCCTGAGTGTGCCGTCGTGCGTGCACACTGGACTACTGATGGGGGTTCGTAATCAAAAAGCCGCGGAGTGTTTGATTGGGTTAAACGTGTTTGCTTTCTTGAACATTTATTTGAATGTGTGTTTTCTGATCAGATCCAGAGGGTCAGCTGTCAAATTGCTTTCCATGTTGTCAAATGTGCAGATTCTTGTGAATTATCATCTTGCCTAGAATCTTTCTCATCCAAAACCTTTAGTGACGGTGCATGGCTGTCTGCCTGTCTGGCTGTCTGGCTGTCTGGCTGTCTGGCTGTCGGGCAACTAATTGTTCGTTTGAACGGGCCTTATGGTTGCAACTATTATATGTTGCGTACAAAATGGATATCGTGTGACAGTTATTATTAAAGCTGAATCCGTAATGTTTGTTTGGATGATAGTTGTGCTAGATGCGATCGACAACTTCTGTAAACATGTATTGCCGATGCATTGAGCACATGACCTACCACCACACGTCTTCTACCGTACTGCACTCCCTTTCTTCGTGAAAGTGTGTTAAACTAGTGGATATTAAATAACCAATGAACCGCTACACAAAGTCACTTGTTTATGGATGATTGTGTCTTACAAATACGCCTTTTTAAGAAGTGAAACACACACATATTGACCGTATTACATAAACAAGTTTGATAAATAACGTATTCATATAATTCATTCCAAACAAACTGTTTTACACTGACCAGTCATGCAGTAATAACATCCTCTAGAACCAGTAGTGTTGTTTTTAGATATATGAACTACTAGTGTGTCTCATTGGTCGGACCAACCAACCAACCTGTTCCCCGAGTGTTACTCGGTAGACTTCGTCATGTCGGTTGTCGATTCACATCTAATGTTTGGTTTGTCAAGCAACATAACCGATTTTCAACTGTTCTACACTTACCAAGCGTGAACATTCATTACTGACGAATTAATTTACACTGTTTAATTCACCTCAACAAAGCAATGAATAAGGCGAAGTCAAAGCTGTAAAACTATATCAACAGGAATGGTTAATAGATGGCGCCACTTGAAATGCAACTGCAAGGTCAATCTCACTCACTCATCGTTCCAGCAATAGGAGACACAAGTGGTTCTCGTTTCAAGGCGATAGTTGACGAGATAATGCACTTCCGGCCCCTAAGTTGTGCACATCATAACACGTTAAATGTTCCCATTGTCATTATAAAACAAACCGTTGTTACATTTTAATACAACTTGTATTATTACATGATAGAAGTAAATGTTTTATTATTTGTTCTCTGTTTTAATTCCATTTGTTAAGTTAAATAATAAAGGACAATAAATGAATGGAACAGGACAATAGATGAATGGAACAAATTGTCTACAGATTGTGTAACTGCTAGCAGTGTGAATATGTTTAAAAACAAGGTAGACACATATCTCAGGAGGGCGAGTTATAAGTAGATGAACATTGTTGGACTCTCGATAAGCCAATGGCTTCCTTGTCCACTTGCCATCTGGGCCTTTGGCTTGGATGGCAAATCTTGTTAAATGCGATTGCGCGCAGCATTGGCGGCCGAAAGTAAGCATTTACGGGCAAATTTGCATCAAACCAACATGGCGGCAAACGAGACTAGCGAGTAACAAACGCCTGAAAATCTCACGTATATTTTCGTAATTTTTAACAATGAAAATTATTAAACAAATGGGATACATCATATATTTGTGTGTGTGTGTCGCGAGCGAAGACCTCAGTTAATCTTACCGGTAATATCCGCCGTTTACCGAGTAACATAGAAAACGCGGTCAATGATTGTTCACCCAACAGCTGTACATGAATTAATGGGCTTTATTTTCCTTTCTGGAATAAAAAGTGCCTTAAAAGGTATAACATTGTTCTTGAAATCCACTGCGGTCCATAGATTTCGCGGTGTGCGGCCCCCGGACCCCGGATGGGAAAATGCCTCACCCGTAAGAAACCTGCACTGGTTGACAGCTATATGATCGGCAGCACGCGGTACACGCAATCACGTCATTTATCTTGTGCAGCATGACGTTCCACGGACATGTCGATTACGTTGTGCTTATGATATGGGCCGTATGCATAGAGAGCGGATAACTTTAAATGCGGATAGACCCTAAGGCGGCGTAAATCTGGTCGTGAATAGCTATCCGCCTGCTGCGCATGAGATTGTGGAACCAATGTTCTTACTTCCGTAAACCAACAATGAAAAAAACCACATAAAAAACAGAGACAGGCCAAATTCACCGACACTAAAGTAAGAGTGTTGCTGGAAGAGGCGAGCCTGGAGCATGAGGTGATGTTTATGCACGAAAAACAAACAGTTACCAACAGTGTGAAGGCTGACATTTGACAAACAATTACAGTAAAAATCAACGCGTGCGGTGTAGCTGAGCGGTCGCCACAAGAGGTGAAAGAGAAGTTGAGACAAGAGGAAGACAGGAGGTGGGTCTGAGGAAAAACCTCTGCCATACGAGGACATCATCTTAACAATCATTGGCGACAATTCCAACCTATACACTGGGATTGATGGTAAGCCAACGTCACTGTCCCTACAACACAAAACACATGGACGTATATAGACTGAAGTACATCCTTAATGCTCACAAGTTAGAACTTGGTTAAGTTGAAATAGTTTTCAAAAGGTAACAAATGTACTTTTATACTTGGACACTTCTAAACATATGACACTAACTCTTCTTACGACTGTTACAAGCAGCGATTGTCCCTCCGCTCGTGATCGTTTTAGTTCAGTGTGCATTGCGATTATATTTACATCAACATAATGGTTAACATGGTGGTTAATAGATGTACAATTAAACAAATTACTAAAAAATCAGAATACATATAAGTTCTCGCCTGATTCAAAATAATACACAACACTGTCAACATTAATATTGACATTCAATGTAGTTTAGGCACTAATTCAGTAAACGCTGTCTGCAGTCTGAAAAGTTGATCTAGATTGCAATATTGCATTTATTGAGCACTGTTTCATTTGTCTCAAAAAAAATTAGTTTGCCAGGACTTGGTTAGAAAACTGAGTTGGCTCCATTTCACATTATGCTGTACATGCTGAGCTAGGAAGTTGTATCCTCTCTTGAAGTGTAGTGGGGTTCTCAAACGCGTCAAAGTCTGAGAGACGACTCGCGTATGATCCGAGAATCATGAACACTCCCAGGCCATTTGGCTGTGCAGTTAAAGAAGACAAGATCTGCATCACACATGACCTACGAAAATAATAGCACTTTTATTTAAAAAGAAAACAGAAAAATAAGAAAACGAAAATTGCACGCACGCACGCACGCACGCACGCACGCACGCACGCACGCACGTAAGCACATGTAAGCCCTACATCTATGTACATACATTTTGCAAGTGAGTCATTCGTTATCAAATCAACAAATCAGGTTGATGTGTCAGAATTTACTTAACACGTCATCCTCGACTGAACTAGCCTATCGCGAATCCGGTTTGTTGATGTTCTAATATGCCAGCGGTCCGCAATCTCTGGCCCGCGGGCCAAATTTGGCCCGCGGCCTGCTTTCAACTGGCTTGCGTGACCGTGCCAGCAATATAATTTTCAGTACCAATATAATTTTCCAATATAATTTTCAGTACCAATATAATTTTCCAATATAATTTTCAGTACCAATATAATTTTCAGTACCAATATAATTTTCAGTACCAATATAATTTTCAAATATAATTTTCAGTACCAATTTTCCAGTTGTTCTATGAGCACTAAATAACGGGTTTCCTGTTTTCAATACAATTACGCCGACTGTTTCAACTTTACTAAACAGCCATAGAGCTTACACAAATTTGAAATATTATGAAGCATTAATTTTTTTGTTCACTTAATGTCAATTCGCCAGAGTAAACTTCGTACACATTTAATGGCAACAACCTTCACCTTTGCAGTGATGTTCGCTAGGCAGCGCTGCTGTTAATATAACAGACGCTAACACTCGATTCCCAGAAACCCGGATGAAACATCGCTCAATAACAAGTCATCTTCGACACAGGTAACATCTCAGGACTATGGCGTATATCGAAAAAAAACGTCGTTTTGATTATTCCGGAAAAAGAACGTTTGACTCTGCCTGGGAGCATGAGTACTTCTTTTGCTATCGCGAACATGACCAAAAAGCGAAGTGTTTGATATGCAGAGAAAGCATTGCTGATTTAAAACGTGAAACGTGAAACGGCATTACGATTGGAAACATAAAAAGTGCTTTGACGGTGCATATGTGGGAAAAGACGAACGCATGAAAGAGTTCAAGAAACGATTTGATGCATACTTGGGCGAGACGAAGAGAGTATCTGTGTTTACAGACACTTCAAGCCATCTTAATGAAGCCAGCTATCGCATCTGTTACTTACTCGCTCAACACCAGGTGTTGTTTACTCACGCAGAATTGTTCAAGAAGGCTTTCATGGCCAGTGCCGAAGTTCTGTTCGCTGGTTTTCAGAACAAAGATAAGATCGTGCAACAGATTGGGAAACTGCCACTTTCACCCGACACATGTGCCCGTCGATGTGATGAGTTGAGTGGTGACATTTTAACGTAGCTGATGACTAAGTTGCGAGCCTGTCCTGCTTTTTCACTTGCTCTCGACGAAAGCACTGACAAAAGTGACACGGCACAGCTGATAGTATCTGTGCGGTATTTCAACGAAGGTGTATCAGAAGACGTCCTGTGCCTGATCCCATTGAAGGGCACAACGACAGCGCGGGACGTTTGCAGTGAGCTATTGAAGTTCGGCGAAGAAAATGATTTGACGTGGAAACATTTGGTTTCTCTGTGTACAGACGGCGCGCCCAGCATGCTTGGTCGTCTAGCTGGATTCGTTGCGTTGTTCCGTCAAGAAATCGGAAAGCCGAATCTGATATCATACCACTGCATAATTCACCAGCAAGCAGTGTGCGCGAAATCAGGCTGTGGTCTGCAGGATACAATGAAAACTGTTGTAGAGAGCGTGAACCTTATCCGCGCACGTTCTCTCAACCACAGGAGGTTCCAAAATCACTTGGCTGCACTTGACGATGCAGAATTTGGCGATGTGCAGTGTCCGATGGCTGAGTCGAGGCGCATTTCTTGAGAGATTTGCTGCACTGCTTCCTCACATCGTGAGTTTTCTCAAAGAAATTGATCACCCAGTTGCCCATCTGGAAGATGACAAGTTTTGGGTGCGACTCTGTGTTCTGACTTACATTTTCGGACACCTAAATAAGCTAAACATGCTGCTACAAGGACGGCACAAGTTGCTGTGTAATTTGTACGAAGCGGCGAAGTTCATGCAGAAGGCATAAGTTACTGCGTAATTTGTACGAAGCGGTGAAGGGCTTCGAGGACAAGGTGACACTTTTCAAAGTTCATGCAGAAGGCGGCAATTTTCTGCACTTCAAGTTCACCAGAGAAATCTGTGGCGAAGACGATGAACGTATCGCGGATGCCAAGCGGGTACTTGCTGATGTGCTTAATAGCCTGGAGACCGCATTCAGCGGACGATTCGCTGACTTCGCTCTTATCGACGACGTTTGCTGCTTCTTTGCAAGCCCTTTTACTGCGGAGCCAGCTATTTGCCAAACATTGGCGCAAACGTTTGTAGTCGACGAAGCAGCGTTGCAGGACAATTTCATCGATTGTGCCAGGACTAAAAAATGAGTTTAATGCTGCGAAAGACGATCTCGTGCTTTTCTGGGCAACGCCTGTGCGATTTCCAGTGCTGATCGAAGCAGCTCAGAATTTTGTTGTGCTTTTCGGCAGCACATGGTCATGTGAATCAGGATTCTCAGCCATGAATCACATCAAGAACAACCTCCGGTGCCGACTCAAGGACACACGTTTGAGGGATCTTCTGCGACTCTCAATCTCAATGATGATATGGGTTTTCATTCAGTAAGTGATTTCTATGCAATGCTTCAGTATAGTTTCACTCGCGTTACTACTGCGAGTGATGGCGAATAAAAGAATAAAACATAATGTAATGATTTCGAACCGCTAGCGGCTACTGATACTCCGGAATCATTTTCGAATTCGGCTCTTTCGGAGCAGCTTAGCGACGCCAGTAGCCTTTGACTTCGAACTTATTTACTTTCTGACCGAACCATGAAAACGACCGCGTAAAGTTGTCAAACTTCTCCTCATATATCTACCATACGCATGCACATATGGCGTGGTGAAACAATACTCTTACTTCCAAATAAAGATCAAAATAAACGAACAATTTTCATCGCCTATGCCTAGCTTCGCGGAGCTAGGCTTAGAACATGTATGACTAGCTTTTGTTTTTTGTAATTTTGTATCGTTACATAGACGTAAGAGTCATGTTTGATCATGTGACATGTGTATATGTATGGTAAATATATGGGGAAAAGTGTGGCGGCTCTAGGTGGTCGTTTTCATGCTTAGGTCAGAAAGTAAACACCGCAATAGCAGGATTAGCGCTGATGGGTGGTGGTGATTTCAGCCCTCGGAGAATTCGGCCCAACTGCCATGTTGTTTCGGCTTGGTGATTTCGGTGACTGATGTAACACGCAAGATCTATTCAGTTCTACCTAGTAATGGATTAGCCTTCACTTTAAGGGTTTGTTATTCCTGTACTTGTCATCAAAGGGATGCTAAGTTTAACTAGATACTGTTGAAGTACACTGCTTTGTCTGTTTAATACACTGAGCAGGTTTGAATAAAAGGTCACGCTTGACATTCAAAATTATCCTACGAGAAACACTGTATAGATAAAAAAAAAACATATGCATGTGGCTTCGTTGTATTCACAATACAATAATCGCTTATCGCTGTCATTGGTGCTGTATTTGATTTAATTAAAAACAAAAACTGGGGATAATTTACGCTGATGAAGAGAAACGCATAAAAATCTTAAATGTTGAAACAAGATATTATGGTAATTGTAATTTAATTTATTTAAATTATTCAACTGTATATAATATAGTTTTGGTGTAATATTATTATATGTATTTTAATGATAAAAGAAATTGTATAAGTTCTAATGATCGTCTCGTTGACTGCGTGTTAAACTGAAAAAAATACAGCGCCGTATTTTATGCGAAAGGAAACGAAAACCATAGCAGCAATTACAACGTAACAATTTCGGGCTAATGTGGAAATAAATAAATTAACAAATGAGAGAATAAATAGAATTCACAGAAAGACGCACATTGGGCCGTTGAGCTCTGATGCCGAAGTTACCAGAGTTGCAGGCCGAACTCTCCAAAGACTGCTGCCGAATTCACCGTGAGCCGACATCACATGTATCCGCGCTGACAGCTTGCTGACAACTCGCTGGCAGCTCGCTTCGGTACGAGGTGGACCGTGGTCGTTGACGCCCGTGTCGCTGCCTGTGTTCTACGGATTGGTGGCATCAACATAGCTTCCGCTACTGGGAATAATTTGGACACATCATCCTCTTTCAAAGAGATTTTAGCACCATGATAACCCAGGGCTGCCATCTTCTCTGGTCCGGAACGCAGTCGAAACAAGTTTTCTCGAAGCGAGCAAAGCCGGCTGTGCTTCGTCGACTTGACGTTTGCTTTTTTAAACAAAGTCGGCTCCGTAGGGAACTTAAACCAACCACATGTTACTTTATTCTTACTACTGTTTGCATTACAATGAAATGCCGCGCAATAAACCATTACGACGAGCTAGCATGTCGTAGTGGATAGTAGATAGGTTTGAATTTTTACTAAATTAATTTGAAATGAGACGAGCAAAAAATCGAACTGATTAGGCACTTTAAAATTTTAATAAACGAGTTTATGTCGCAGGATTTACATGTAAGTGTAACTGTGCATTACATACTGAGCAACAAAGAGTGTTATGGAAATACTGGCCTTGGCTGCTTAATGGCTGTCAACACAATATAGTGACTAGTCCCGCAGTTGCATACCAAAATCGAGACATTCCACTACTGGTCGAATTGAGTCCAACCATACTAACCCTGAATACAAACCTAAAAAAGCAACACAATGTGGGTGTCACCGGCCATAAACACGAGTACAAACCTAAGAAATGTAACATGTACTCGAATTGAGCACAACGTTATTCATATACATAATAATAGAAATACTGAAAACTGTCCAGGAAAAAGCAGTCATGATTTACACGTAAATATTCGGCATATCAGCCGACTGTGTATAAAGATTATACATCGTACTACACAGTTTGCAAGAAAGAAACAGTTAAAAATAACTGACCTGTAGTTATTTATACATGTTTACGTGTTACATAAATATAACAGCATAGTTTTGCATCTACTAAGTCTTAAACTCACAAAAGCAATATACAAATGACATATTGTATTATTATCTCCAGTACCTTAACAATTGAACATTGTAACATCATGTTCTAAAAGAACAAGTACACTTGAAT
>OY759272.1:32562126-32594626 GCA_963662155.1 Lamellibrachia columna | reverse complement strand
GGAAAAAGTAAAAATAGTATGTTTATGAAACCTACTGATGCAATTGAAAAAAAGTTGTGGGTCTGACCATCTTAGTCGCCCATGCTTTCTAAAGCAAATTGGTGAACAAGCATCTCTACCAACAGCTATTCTAATAAACAAGTCTTTGAGTGATGGAATTGTACCTGACGAATTAAAAATTGCAAAAATTGTACCAGTCTACAAATCAAAAGCTAAAAATGAATTTTGTAATTATAGACCTATATCTTTACTTCCATCTATTTCGAAGATACTAGGCAGAGTTGTCTACAAAAGAACATATGCTTTTTAATCAACAACGATATCTTAAATAATAATCAATATGGTTTCCGCTCGAAACATTCCACCATTAATGCTGTATCCGTGTTAATTTCTGATGTTGTAAATGCGTTAGAAAAAAAGATTCGATTGTCAGCGTATTTCTTGGTTTAAGTAAGGCATTCGATACAATAGACCATCGGATGTTATTACATAAGTTAGATTACTACGGAATAAGAGGTACCCCTCTTAATTGGTTGAAGAGTTATCTTACAAATTGAACACAATATGTAAGCTGTAACAATTGTACCTCGCTTTCACAAAATATTACGTACGGTTTGCCGCAGGGCTCTATTCTTGGTCCGCTTTTATTTATTTTATACATAAATGATCTTTCCTTTTGCCTCAAACAGAGTAAAACAATATTATTTGCTGATGACACCAGAGTATCAGTGGAAATCATATTACTAAACTTTACAATGACATGAATAAAGGACTTCAAGTATTCGCTGACTGGTTTCATGCTAATAAGCTTTCGTTAAATGTATCCAAATCAAAACATATGTTGTTTTCTAGATCCCGACATATACGTAGTGAACAACCCTCGTTAAAGATGTCTGATGAGATAATTCAGCCCACCCACTGTGTAAACTTTTTAGGCCTTCTTATTGACGATAAACTTGACTGGCATGAACACATAAATGTATGCTGAAAAAACTTACAAGTGCTTTATATGATATAAATAAAGTGAATCGCTTTCTTCCTGTAGTATCCGTCAAGATAATTTATTATACATTAGTATATCCATATTTGAGATAAGGAATAATCCTCTGGGGATCTACACATATAACCCATATCATGAAATTTTTCGTTACGCACAAAATTATTAGTAGTATTCTTGGAACTAGTTTCCATGAGCCCACTCATCCCCTCTTCGCTTAAATATGCTAAAATTGAAGGATATCTATGAAATATATATATTTTTTCCATAACAACCTACCAGTGTCGTTGTCTAATATGTTTACACAAACCCGTGGTATTCAAAATAACGACACCAGGCAACTTAGACATACTTGTCCTATCAGCAATTCTACCTTACGATCATCAAATAGTCAGTTATGTAAAGGGCCGTTAGTATGGAATAAAATTTCACCTGATACTCAAAACAAACCTAATATTACCAGTTTTGTATCTTCTTTAAAGTCGTGTGTCTTCAAAAGCTATGGAAATACTACACCATATTAAATGTGTTACCACTGTTTTAGTATCTTTTTTTGTTGTCTTAAGAGGTTTTGAAAATTCTACTGCATATTAAATGCCTACTGCTGGGTTTGTTTTTCTGGAATCTATCAATCATTCTTGTTGTATATATGTGTTAAAAATAATATTTTGCATCATGTATTTTGTATTATTGCATAATAATAGTTGTTCATTTCTTCGTCTACTGACCTTGTCACAATTGTTACTTATTATTTATGGTAGTGTATCAGTTGTCCGTTTATAGTTATAAATTGTTGTTTCTATGTTATAACAATCAGTCTTCCATTATCAGCGGTTGGCAGCGACCAGTGACACAATTTTTTATTTTTTTTGCCGTATCTTTGTATACAGAGGCCTGTATACATATAGATATACACTGGTAGCAGCCTCGGCTCTGCTGCCAACCAGGAATTGTATCTATTGTATTATTTTTGTCTTTCATTCATGTTCTGCATTATTAAATTCCGAAATAAAACACTCACCCACTCACTGTAAGACTGGTAACCGTAATCCGCAAGACCCGCAAACGAGCCCGTATGTTTAGCTACGTCCACCACTTTGCTGCGCATGCTCAAAAGGAGCTCGCAGTGCATAGTAGGAAATTTTTATTGGATTTCACGACATTTTGGTGCAGCTGACTGCGTACATTTCACAAACGCTGGTTGCATCCCGTAATACGAGGTCACAGAAAATCGGTAAACCGTATGAGTTGGCACCCATGATATTCATTTATTGTAGTTGTGTTCATGGCGTCGGCGCTGTTGACGACAACACAAATCCCTCTTCTCTTCTTGTCAACTGCCGCCGTCAAAGAACGAATCTGTCTCTCTGTCGTGGTGTCCGTGTCGTCGTTGTTGGCGACGCTGGCCTTCATCGCCTGGGCGGACGCCTTGCAAGCCGACGTCGCCTTGTGTATGTGCGCTCCGTTCTACTGCTGTTGGGTGCACACGGTGATGGTAAGTTCGACGTCGGAGTCAGATTTCGGGGTTTCGTTTAACGTGTTTTGCATTATACGTGTAAATATACGACCGAATAGCGCAATGTTAGCCATGTGTTCTTCCTCAAAGTTCCCTGTGTGTCATAAAAGGGTGATGCCGACCATTTCTTATACCGCTGCATTGCCTTGGCTGTTATTATGTCCACTATTTTCTATCGCTCACCTTTCATCCTCCTTCGGTTTTCGTTTCTCATATCCCTTTCAATGAAGTCTTCCCATCTTAACTGTGGTCCCTTTTCCCTGCGGCATCGCTGTCACCGCCTCAGTTCTCTTCAATAGTTAACTCTCCCCCGTCTCCACCAAGTGAACCGACCACGTCATCCGACTTCTTGCTATTCCCTCCGTTAAACTGCGTTGCATCCCAGTCGTCTGGATGGATAAAGACATGTTTAAACGAGCAATTGTTATCCGACTATATCGTACGACGTGGTATCGAACGATACAATCGTTCCAAAATCGCGCGTGTAAACACCATTGCGACACCGATTAGCGTGGCCAATTTGGAGCTATGACTGTGTCGTATAAGTGCTGCACTCGTCGTGACCTTTCACCGAGGCTCAAATAGGTATTGGCGCAGATTAATAGGTTCCCCCTGTCTAAAAGATAAAAACGCAATAAAAAGAAAAATCGCTCGTGAAAACGGTTCGTATGTCGTTCCACAAATTACTAGGCTAATGTATGAAGCACGCAGACCCAGTGACGCTCAACTCTGTCGCTGTGGAGATAGTTATTTTAGACATCCATATTGTGACGTCACTATCTGAATTATGACCAATGAGCGCGCGCCGCGATAACAACCTCTGTCAAGCTTCGCCTTAACAACCGAGTTTACACATTGAGAGATGCGGTGGCAGGGTTTGAAAATGGTGAATATGCACGTGCATGGAGGACTTGCGATTTCGACTCCAAATACCCCGATAGACTGATAAATTGAATTAACTCTCTGCCGTTACCGAAATCGTTCTGCAGCCGCCGGAAATGTTTGAAATAGATACAGTTATGTTGCCACACACCTACATTTTACACCAAGGCATGCTATGTCAACTTATGTACTGAGGCAACATATATTTGTCAGCAGTTTTTATTGACTTTCGATCACACCTATGCACACATAAAGCCCAACTGTCAGCGAAAAACTGGCTGCTTTACATTTGTGTCCATGTTTGTTGAAAGCTTGAGTCACGTGATGGATCCGTCAACTCTCCCGGCCGCGGTTGCGCGTAGACTCAGGGTGCCTGAATTGTTTAAGTACCGGCATTTCGCTGGGATCGTGTCTCAGTTAGACTTCCTGGTGTGTTACACGAATGTAGGGCTCAGTAATTTTAGATATGTGTAATTAAAAAAAAATCATATCTGCATTTGAGCAGACACATTGGCAAGTTTGCTTGTAGAACATGTTAGCAGTGTAACCGTGGATTTTTAGATGATTTAAATAGGCGGAAGGATTTTTGGCAAATTTTTCGCATGTGCGTAGTAATTTATGCAGAAATTGGTAAATATTGACGGGCATGGCACGTTCAGCCGGTTTAGAAGAGTTAGAAATATGTGAATTTGACAAAACTCGACCAGCATGTCAATGAGTTTCAGAATTTTTGATGGTCCCGTTTTCTTATAATCGTGCAAAACGTTAACATGGTCACCAATGGGAAACATAACAGTAGGCTGAACCCACACACTGGGGCGAATGCGTGGGTGAAAGTGAAAGGGGCGATGTGAAACTAATAGGTCAAGTGTTTAGCCCATGCGTAACACCAGCTCACCTATGCGGTTTATGGACCATGGTAATGACGGATAAATAACAAGAGAAAATTTGAGAAGGAAATTGGGCGGGAGGGAAAAGAGTAGGCAAGTGAAGAATGGAGGAGCTGACTGAGGAAGCTGGTGTGAAAAAAGGTTTCAGGAAGAAGCTGATGGGGAGTCGGTTAAAGTGGACTGGACACGTGGGAAATGGAGGGGGAACGGTTGACGAAAAGAGCGGGTGCGCTCAGAGTGGAGGGTAGAAGGGGAAGAGGAAGACCTAGACTGAGATGGGAGGACTGCGTGACGAGAGAGTTGGTGGGAGTGGAGAATGAGAGCGGGGAATAAGGGGGAGGGACTGGAGACTGGTGGTGGAGACGGCAGTGAAACAGGGACAGTGACGGAAGAAGAAATAAAACAAGAATAGATGACGGAATTGATCAGGCATGTCAAAGCATTTGAATACAAATGCAAATGTTTCACTTGAGTCAAATGTAAATGCGAATGCAAATGTAATTTTACAGGAACGCATTCAAATGCAAATGCAAATGTTTTGGTTACACATTTGCAAATGCATTTGAATTAATTTCAAATGGTTTGGCTTTATATTAATGATTTGTTTTATTTGGAGGAAAAAATATTTATTATTAATTAAATAATTCATTATTTATTATTAATTTATTTAATAAATACAGTAGTACATTATTGTAACCACTAAGTACCACTACATGAACAAGACGTTGAGTTGTCCACTGAGTCACACAGTTCCAGGCCTGCAGAGGTGGTGGGAATGGGAGGGAGGAATAGACAATTGACAGTTTACTGGGAACTATGTCAAGGAATGAAAGGCTAATCCTTCATGTAGGCCAGAATGGAAGGGGAACCCAAGACAACATACTGTCCACTGGTGGGGTCATTGGGGAGATAACCTGGTGGCTAATTACAACTAATCACTCTCTCTGGCTATAGGTATTTAGGGCTGGCATTGCTAATGTTTACTCCCCCAATGAGCTGCCACCCCAACCCACTCCACCCCAACAGTGCCAACACAACACAAGGGAGTAATTTGTCTTCATTGTTTGATTTGTTTCAATGAACATGTAATCTCTGAAGCCATCAACCTATAGACCAGTTGGTTTTTTCATGTTGTATGAATAACAGCTCAGGCATTGACCAGTTGACCTACAGAGCACCTTGTGAAAGTGGATTCACTACAGAGCAATTTTTTTTCCAATGGCATGTTGTGAACTTGTGAAAGTGAATCTAACAATAATAATTATTCAAAGAATTACGCATGTATTTGATTGCGCATTTGGTTGTGCATTTGTTAAAGCAAATGTTTGTGGGTCGCATTCAAATGCACATGAAAATGTTTAAGGTACGCATTAAAATGCAAATGCAAATGCATTTAACATGTTATGGAGGCATTTGAATGCGCAGTCAAACGCTTATCATTCAAGTACGCACTCAAACGCATTTGCATTTGTTAACAAGCCTGGTATTGACTATTGATGCCATGCCGATTTTATTTTCAGAGCATCGTGGCGGCCGAGACACACGCCATACATCGCAATTCAAAGTATGTTTGTCCACGCTTACTTGCTAAATTCTATAAAATAAAAAAAAAATATTACTATTTTAACATTCACTTAAACTGACAACCATCAGTCGCAACCACTTCAGAGAAGGACTCGTTACTGAGTTCCAATGTCCATATTTGCAGAATTATACATGCCGTCTACACCAACAATTGCAAGACTCTGAAGAAGCTGATTAGGGAGCAACGAGATACCAGCCAACAGCTACTGGAGACGGCCATGTTCATGGCTGTGAGGGCCCGCTTCACACACTGCGTCGATGTACTGTTGGTACGTCGACACACGTGTTAAACACATGGTTAGCGTAATGTGTGTCAGTATAACAATCGCAAATTCCGCGCTCGTTGTCAGATATCAGATATGAGTACTATATTTGGTTTGTGCCTCCTTGCCCTCCCCCGTGGACGCCCATGATACTAGCGCAACCGAGGTGCTGCTCCTATGGAAACCAGTTGGGGCTTATTACCTTGTCAATTCGACATTTATTATCTTGTTAATTCCACAGCCGTTTATTGTTGGCAATGTCGGCGTACTAGTTACAATGGCACAGTTGTTTCGTTGGTTTTATCAGTGGTAATAATGTGTGTTCGGGTTCTACACTCCCTTATGTCTGACAGTAAGTATTCATCATAGCATTCATACAAAGACATACTGAGTGGGTGTGTATATATATATATATATATATATATATATATATATATATATATATATATATATATATATATATATATATATATATGTATATATATATATATATATATAAATATATATATATATATATATATATACACATCCACTCAGTATGTCTTTGTCTGAGACTATTCATCCATATATATATAATTTATATATATATATATTTATATATATATATATATATATATATATATATATATATATATATATATATATATATATATATATATATATATATATATATATATATATATATATATATATATATATACATATATACATCCACTCAGTATGTCTTTGTCTGAGACTATTCATCCATATATATATATATATATATATATATATAAATATATATATATATATATATATATATTCTACTCTATGGGCAGTGTGTGTGTTATATCGCAATTTTATGCACAACAAACATTGCATAACTAGCATAAAGATCACAACCGTCAGCACAACTGCCATTATGTATGTTCTTTCTCACGTACAGGCTGCTGGCACCAACGTCAACTTGCAAAACTCGTGCCAGAGTTCTCTGCTGATGCTGGCGTGCGACAGAGCCGATGGCAGCACAGTCAGTCTGTTGCTGCGCGCTGGTGCCGACGTCGACTTGCGCAATCACTACAATGCTACGGCCTTGCTGTATGCGGCCAAGACTGGCAGCGTCCACTGCATTCAGCTCTTGCTGGAACATCACGCAAGTATCGACGTGCAGGTATTGAATACCCAATACTATTCGCCAGACTTTGGATAAATTACATCATAGCAATACCAATTCCACTCACACACCGATTCCAAATACCAATTCCTATTACACCCCAAAAATACCAATTCCAATTCCAAAATGCCAATTCACATTCCATTAATCAATTCCATGTCGATAAAAATATAGCAACCATAGAATGCTCAACGCCACAAAATAGCATATATTTAGAGCAGATTTATTTAATTTCTGCATATTATGTTACACAATGGCAAACAAATATGTATACACAATGTAGCGAATAATTTGAAATAACAAGTTACGTGATGTAACTGAAAATGTAATAGAAAAGTAATTGAAAATATCAATTAAATTTTTCACCAGTTCCAATTACTTTTCAAACAAAACATCAATTCCAGTTATAATTACAATTCCGGAATTGGCGTTTCAATTCCAATTACAATGTATTTGACCACATGTCTGCTATTCGTTACTGAACCGAAACGTTAAGGCAAGTAGAATTATTAAAAGCATACAGGCGAAGTTAGTTAACCAATACATTGATTCAAAGACTAAAACTACCTAAAACGAGAAGTACATTCAAATGCGCAAATAAAGAACAAATAAAATTTGCATATGTGCATCACAGAAAAGTGGGTCTTTAGTAATCGCTTGTATGCTCATTACTAAAGTGTTAGGTAAGACGTTGTATTTATATCGGTTACATGTGTTATATAAATGGTTGTGTTTATCGTGTGAGACATGTTTTAGACTGGAGACTGGATACTTGACTTAACTTACCAAGTCTGGTGGCGCAAAACTTCAACAAAAGAAAACGAGACCATATTGTAGTTTTATTATGATTCCCGCTAAACAGTTGCCCAGACAAACCCTTGACTTTGATTCGGAGGTCATTGACTTGAGACTTGACTTGACTTGCCGGTCAACGACTTGATATTTGACTTGCCAATTTGTGACTTGCCAACACGTCTGGTGATTGCCCGTCTCATCCACAGGACGGCAGCCGTAGGACGGCTCTAATGCTGGCCGCCGGTCAAAGCCAAGTCGCCACCGTGTCGCTGCTAATCGCCGCCGGATGTGACGTACACGCGACTGACGCGCACGGTTGTTCGGCTCTCCACTACGCGGCGCTGCACCCTTTATGCATGACCACATTCCTTCTGACCAATCAGAACCCGAGAACGGCTACTCATTTCACCGGTGTCGTGTCATATTTGAGGTTGGTGGAACAACGATTAGTCGTGTGTGTTGTGGAGGCAATGCTGTTAAACATGTCGTCGAGTGTGACATCACGAATACATGCCATAATTTGATGCTAAGCGGCTTCAGCAAACACCTTCTTTTATATACTGAATTGGACGCGTAGAGGTGAGTTGCAAACACTCCCCGACAGTGGCGCCACTCAGCATATCACCACTGCCACAACTTGATTATAAATTCAAAATGAACGGCTGGCGTAGTGGTATAAAGGTTTGGTTGATTGGACATCGTCATTATTGTTGACGACTCGTTACGTCATTACAATTGTGCACTTGAGCAACGTAAGATAGCGTCATACAAATACAGCGTTATTGTGTATGTAGACAAATGTTCAATACGAACATTATCCACGATTGCACACAATTGAAACTGAGAGATTTCTTGACAAAATGTGGTAATTTTCTTGAGAATGGCCTATATATGTATGCGTTTCTTTAAGTAAATAGCAACTTTTTTACACGCACAGACGAAATCAAGGTGACACCTCGGCCTTGGAAGTTCTGCTCGAAGCTGGCTGCGACCCGAACGCCCGCAATAATCAACAAATGACGCCACTACATAAAGCAGCCAGGAATTGTTTTCCCCCGCCCCTGCTGCTCGCACTCGTTCGCGCCGGTGCTGATCCAAATGCCGTCGACAAGTACGGTAAACTGCCGATTTCGTACGCAGCAAAAGGCGGCCATTTCGATGGTGTCCGCTGTTTCCTCAAATGGAACTTCCCGTTGCGAATGTACCAGAGGCAGAACCGGTCGTCAACTCCAGTGCGCAATCCCCTTGTGGCCGTTCTTCATGACCAGCTGGTAAATAGTATTTAATAGGAAAACACACGCTTACTTGATAACCAATATGTCATAATTGTAAATAAACCTATATTGATTATTTAATTTCGATTTAAAACATTACTTGCCATTAGCGGAAATACGTTTTGTGGCGTAGACCGGATGTGACATCACCGTGCAATTGTGATGTCATACCACGTAAATAGGTTATTCGTGGTAATGTTAAATCTTTCTATGAAAGCGGCCATATATTTTTGTCAACGATTTATCTAGATAATTATATGATACACATATTCAACCGAAACGGGACGCTGTCACGAAATTTCTACACACGATCGCCGTCTCAGTGAAGTATTAAGCGCTGATTGTTATAATATTATCACTAATTCGTTTTTACCAAATTTTTTGACTTACGATTGTTGCCTAAATATGATTGAACATTCTTGCTGTTACGATAATTTGTCGTGTTAAACATTCGTTTACACGTCCAGTGGACACACCACCATCGAAAACAATAGAGAACGGACGGAAATGAAACGTACATGAATCATATCAAATCGCCAGTGGAATGGAATATGGAAACGCTGTAAACGAACATATTTCACCCGTGGTGAATTTTTGTCATGTGATTCACACACTACATATTTGGACATCAACGAACCGTATTTACAATAGGCTAAATTAGTGACATTTCCTATACGTTGTATTTGGATTTCAGTGTGATCTGCACATGGCTCGTCTGCTCGTGATTGGCGGCTGCGACCTGGCGCCACTGAGACAATGGACGGAGCGCCGAGCGACCCGCAGGCGACGCAGTAAACGGGCATTGCACACTGATTGGCTGAAAAAGGTGTCCCGAAACCCACTGCGGCTGCAGCACGCGTGTCGGATGGCAATACGCGCTCAGCTAGGCCCACGTCGAGCCCATCTCGTCGCGCAGTTGCCGTTGCCAAATATACTGATTGGTTTTGTCAACTTGCGCGATTTGGAAGTCTTCAATGATGTTGAGCTGTGGTAAATAGTTTTGCAGATAAAACAGTGCAGTTGTCATCATTAGCAATTTCAAACGACGGTTGTTGCGTAATGTATTACTGTATTATTGAAATAGGACGATGAATGTACCAGCTATGTCATGTTTGCCACACGTACAGGACACGTGAACCGCTGTTCGAGTCACAATAACCAATTTACTTTAGTGTCAACTTACCGTCTGGAGGTTGTAGCTTTGGGTGGCTCTATTATCAATTTGTACTAAATAATGTGTTTCTGTCCGCGGTACGGCGCCACTGTTCTGTCGCCCATCTGCCCTCGAAGCACGTGTGCAGTTAGTTGCTGCGTAACCTAGATATGTGATCGCTGAACTTTTACGGACGGACGGACGGACGGACGGACGGACGGACGGACGGACGGACGGACGGACGGACGGACGGACGGACGGACGGACGGACGGACGGACGGACGGACGGACGGACGGACGGACGGACGGACGGACGGACGGACGGACGGACGGACGGACGGACGGACGGACGGACGGACGGACGGACGGACGGACGGACGGACGGACGGACGGACGGACGGACGGACGGACGGACGGACGGATTTTGTATTTTTTCCCGAATATTTCAAATGTCACATTCCAAGAAACAGGAACGTCAACCCATTCAAGGAACATATATGACATTTTGACCGCTTTGGATAGCTTAGGTTATTAAAACGTTCTTTATTGTGTAGTTGTATTCTTAATATAATAAATGTATCTTGGCCGTATAATTATATTTGACGTAAACATAACCATGTGTCGATATATATATATATATATATATATATATATATATATATATATATATATATATATATATATATATATATATATATATATATATATATATGTGTATATGTGTATATGTGTATATGTGTATATGTGTATATATATATATATATATATATATATATATATATACATATATACATATACATATATATACATATACATATATGCATATATACATATATATATATATATATATATATATATATATATATATATATATATATATATAGCAGGGTCGGGTGAAAACAAATGTAATTTGGAATCATCCGGCAGAGGTCGCCATTGCAGCAGTTTGAGCATGTTCGTATTTGTTGTAACCTGTTAGTGCATTATATCCAATAACTGGTGTTAAACATTAAATGTCAGAAGATAATCTCAATTACATGAATTCACTAAAACGAAACATTAGTGCAAAATGATGTTTGATGTGATGGCTAGGATCGTTGAGGTTACATGTAGGTGGCAAGAATCAAGCCGTGTTTCAACTGCGTGCAACCTGTCGTGGTGTCGTCACTCGAACCCCAGAAAGACAGTTTCTACATCAGTACAATAGACCCTCGCTGTGTTGGGGCTTAGTCAAACTGTAGCAGATGTACAAAACGTAGTGCAGGCAAGAACGGGTACTTCAAGTTGGTTCCTTTTCAACGGATGTTCCTTACACGGTGAATCGACGTAGCGAGAGGTTTACATCCTCCGAGTACATGCGATATTGAGAAATATAAGTTTGGCGTAGGAAACTGTGTTGATTTACATGTTATTGTGATGTTCATGAGGAATTGATATTCCTACGCTGTCATCCGGGTTCTGCCCCCCTGCGGTGGAAGTAATAAAGACACACGGTGTAATTGTAAAACTGTCTCGAACTAATGCATATAGTTCAAAGAAGTAGGACGTTTCATATACGGTGCATAACACGAGGAAGCATTACCTGGTGTCAGAACACGGGGTCGAAACACCCCGCCTAAAGCTCCGAAAGCAACAAAAAAGCGCAGCTAAGTAGAACTTCGCCATTTTTGTTATTTCTTTGTCATAAGTGTCACGAACATTGCACCGTGTATACAAAACCACAGTCCCGGCGTAGAGTCAAGAGAGGAGTAACTCACCATAAATAATGTCCAAAATCGAACTTTGTTGATATTTAGCGCTAGCGTTACAAGAACTGTCGGGAAATAAGTGTGACTTCATCAGTCAACTTAACTATGGCTGAGTCTATCAGACAGCCAGACGAACTTGTGTTAGCAGGAAACATCGCTGAGGAATGGCGGACATTTAAACAGGAATTCGAGTTGTATATGCTTGCTGCTGGGCACGATACAAAACGGCCAAAGCAGAAAATAGCTTTGTTGCTGCCTGTTGCTACAAAGCAGGCCATAGAGGTATATAACACATTTTCTTTCACTGCAAAGGAGGAAGGGAACTATGATAATGTTATTGAGAAGTTCAATGCCTACTGTAATCCCAAGAAGAACGAAACTTACGAACGTTACGTGTTCCATAGTCGTAAACAATTACAGGGAGAGCCAATTGAACAGTTTGTCACTGACCTCAAGCTGAAGGCCCAATCTCAGAGATAGTATGATCCGAGATCGCCTAGTCTTAGGAGTATCGAGCCAACGGGTGCGTGAGCGATTGTTGCGAGAGGATGATCTTGACTTTGACAAGGCAGTTAAAATATAGCAGGCTGCAGAGGCCACAGATAAACTAACCCTGACGCTAGCACAGAAAGGTGCATCGAGCAGTGACACAAGCGTCAATTATTGCAAACAAAACCAGGGGGCGTCGCCAACAACAGCGAAAGCCATTTCAGCCATCGACGAAGTAAAAGCCTGTCACCAAGTGTAGTTGTTGCGACACAACACACGCACCTCGTGCATGTCCTGCATACGGCAAGGCTTGTAACAAGTGTAGTCGTTGCGACACAACACACGCACCTCGTGCATGTCCTGCATACGGCAAGGCTTGTAACAAGTGTAGTCGTTGCGACACAACACACGCACCTCGTGCATGTCCTGCATACGGCAAGGCTTGTAACAAGTGTAGTTGTTGCGACACAACACACGCACCTCGTGCATGTCCTGCATACGGCAAGGCTTGTAACAAGTGTAGTTGTTGCGACACAACACACGCACCTCGTGCATGTCCTGCATACGGCAAGGCTTGTAACAAGTGTAGTCGTTGCGACACAACACACGCACCTCGTGCATGTCCTGCATACGGCAAGGCTTGTAACAAGTGTAGTTGTTGCGACACAACACACGCACCTCGTGCATGTCCTGCATACGACAAGGCTTGTAACAAGTGTAGTTGTTGCGACACAACACACGCACCTCGTGCATGTCCTGCATACGGCAAGGCTTGTAACAAGTGTAGTTGTTGCGACACAACACACGCACCTCGTGCATGTCCTGCATACGGCAAGGCTTGTAACAAGTGTAGTCATTGCGACACAACACACGCACCTCGTGCATGTCCTGCATACGGCAAGGCTTGTAACAAGTGTAGTTGTTGCGACACAACACACGCACCTCGTGCATGTCCTGCATACGGCAAGGCTTGTAACAAGTGTAGTTGTTGCGACACAACACACGCACCTCGTGCATGTCCTGCATACGGCAAGGCTTGTAACAAGTGTAGTCGTTGCGACACAACACACGCACCTCGTGCATGTCCTGCATACGGCAAGGCTTGTAACAAGTGTAGTTGTTGCGACACAACACACGCACCTCGTGCATGTCCTGCATACGGCAAGGCTTGTAACAAGTGTAGTTGTTGCGACACAACACACGCTCCTCGTGCATGTCCTGCATACGGCAAGGCTTGTAACAAGTGTAGTTGTTGCGACACAACACACGCACCTCGTGCATGTCCTGCATACGGCAAGGCTTGTAACAAGTGTAGTCGTTGCGACACAACACACGCACCTCGTGCATGTCCTGCATACGGCAAGGCTTGTAACAAGTGTAGTCGTTGCGACACAACACACGCTCCTCGTGCATGTCCTGCATACGGCAAGGCTTGTAACAAGTGTAGTTGTTGCGACACAACACACGCACCTCGTGCATGTCCTGCATACGGCAAGGCTTGTAACAAGTGTAGTCGTTGCGACACAACACACGCACCTCGTGCATGTCCTGCATACGGCAAGGCTTGTAACAAGTGTAGTCGTTGCGACACAACACACGCTCCTCGTGCATGTCCTGCATACGGCAAGGCTTGTAACAAGTGTAGTTGTTGCGACACAACACACGCTCCTCGTGCATGTCCTGCATACGGCAAGGCTTGTAACAAGTGTAGTTGTTGCGACACAACACACGCACCTCGTGCATGTCCTGCATACGGCAAGGCTTGTAACAAGTGTGGGAAGAGTGGACACTTTGCGCGCCTTTGTCGATCAAAACCGAAGGATGGAAAAGTGCGCTATGTATCGCATTACGATCCCACGGCTGAGATGTTTGTTGACATGGTAACAAATTCGGACATCCGGGTTCTGTCCCCCTGCGGCGGATGTAATAAAGACACACGGTGTAATTGTAAAACTGTCTCAAACTAATGCATTCCTATAGTTCAAACTAGTATGACGTTTCTTATACGGTGCATAAAAGAAAGAAGCATTACAGAAACCACAACACATACGCGAAATATTAACCAAGGGGACACGTTCACACTTCCACTTCCCTGAATTAGTACGTTAAAATGTTGATAATTTCCAGATTAATAAAACATCAATATATTACAGCGTCACGAGGTGAATGGCTACGCAATTTAAAACAATAGTAGTTCCGTAACTGTTCACCATGCGGCGCTGGGTGACGTAACTGTGGTCAAATTTGTATGGGACAGACATTATTTTAATTTGAAGGGGGCTTGACCCTTCACCTTAGTACGCTATGTATAAATAAATACATAAATGTCGACCACTGTGAACGAGTTTCCACGAACGAGTTCCACTCCATCAAAACCACGATGCCACCCATTGCGAAATAATCACCCCCGGCCCAGACTGTTATTGTGGTCACGTTGCGACACAAACTGCCGTCATTAGAGTGATACAAACCGACAAACATGTCTTGATCAAAAACACCCACAACGCGGCTTCGCGACAAACCGCTAAGTGCTGGATGCGGCAGTTTAAATGGAAATAAAAACTACTCTCAGACGGTTTCCGCCGACATTGCAAATGAAAACCACAGCGCGTCGGGCCACAAGAAATTTGGGCCCACGAATCATCGGAAATCCATAGCGGCACTTGGCACTAGCGAGTTACGGGCGTCTATCGTGCAAGTAAAATGCTCATTTACGTGATCTAACGTGTCTACCAAAAATATGTATGTCATCGTGTGCAATTGGACTGATCGTTTCCGTCCGAGCAACGTTAAATTATTCAATAATGATCCACTGTTGAAATTTTGTTGTTGAAATAATGCTATCGATGGCATGGAACAATATCTTTAAGCAGGTGGTTTAGATCATATATTTTGAAATATATTTCGTGTGTATTTTAGCAACGCAGGATTAGTCGGTAGCCTAGGCGAAGCAGTACCATGATTTCGTATTGGAGCCAGCATGACATCACATGCGGACCCTGCCGTACGGTCGCAGATGAACCTTAGTTATCGATTGCACGTTAGTGTCGACCATGTGGTCAGCGCGCCAACAACGCACCAATGTCGTCTGGTCAACGATCGTCCATGTAGCACTCGTTATGCGGTCCGGTCAGTAGAAGTCCAGTTGATCCCTTTAACGCGGTGAAGTCACATGAAGACACTACGGGCTACAGACGAGAGAACTACAAGTGACCGGTGAGGTAAGTAAGTTCCCCTCCCCCTCCCCCCCTCCCCTCCCCTCCCCTCCCCTACCCTCGCCTCCCCTCCCCTCCCCTCCCCTCCCCTCCCCTCCCCTCCCCTCCCCTCCCCCTCCCCCTCCCCCTCCCCCTCCCCCTCCCCCTCCCCCTCCCCTCCCCCTCCCCCTCCCCCTCCCCCTCCCCCTCCACTCCCCTCCCCTCCCCCTCCTCTTTATATGTTAAAGAATCTATTCAGGCTTATGAAATAAAACTAGAAAGGGAAGCAGATTGCGATGAAGCTGTTTGGTGCAAAATTGTTTCAGGAAATTCAAAATTAACTATTGGATTAGTTTACCGAAGTCCAAACATAAACGAAGAGGACAACACAAAAATAAAAAACGCTATAAAGGAAGTTAGTAAAGGGGAATGTATCATAATGGGAGATTTTAACCATGGACACATACAATGGAATTCTCTAGAGAGCACAGGGATTGAGGACCAACAATTTCTATTTTTAATCCAGGATAGCTTTCTTACTCAGCACGTACTAGAACCAACCAGGGGAGAAAATGTATTAGATATAGTTTTGTCATCACAAAAAGAATTAGTGGACAATGTAAAAATATTTGAACCATTGGGTAATAGTTACCATAATCAAATACATTTTGGCATCAATGTAAAATCAGAAAGTAAAAATAAGAAAACGTACAAGAGAAACTTCCACAAAGGTAACTACAAAGATATGAGAAAATACTTAGCAAAGCTAGATTGGAATAACATGCTGATGAATAAGACCGCAATTGAATGTTGGAATATTCTAAAATATGAAATTGAGAGTATCATCGATAAATTTGTTCCCTTCCAAAAACAAGGAAAACGGTGTAGAAAGAAACACTTGTCAAAAGAGGCTATTAGAAAAATAATGCTAAAACAAACTATGTGGAGGGTTTATAGGCGTACCAGAAAGGACGAAGACTATGCAAAATACAAAGAGGCACTTAATGCAGCTACAACTGAAATCAGACAATCTAAAAGAAGCTATGAGCAAAAACTAGCATGTAACATAAAAAATGACAGCAAGAGTTTTTATGCATATGTCAGGAGTAAACAAAACGTACAAGACAAGGTTGGACCTCTAGAAGACAGTGCTGGAAATATAATATCACAGGGGTTTTTAATGGCGGAAGACCTAAATGGTTACTTCAGTTCAGTGTTTACCAAAGAAGATATTAGTTCATTACCAGTTGCTGATGCTAAATTTCAGGGGGCTAAATCTGACTATTTAGGTCCGTTAGTTGTAACTCCAGAATTGGTAGCTAAGAAAATAAAGGCAATGAAGGATAACAAATCACCGGGAGTGGATGGGATTCCTCCAAAATTACTAATGGAAACAGTAGAACAAATCAGTATACCACTTGCAAGAGTATTCAACTTGTCATTAAAAGAGGGAGTTGTTCCGTTTGAATGGAAAGAAGCAAACATCATACCATTATTTAAAAAGGGTTCGAGAAATAAGTCAGAGAATTACAGACCAGTGAGTTTAACGTCAGTGATTTGTAAATTATTAGAAAGGTTAATTAAAGACCATATGGTGGACTTCCTCGTTAAGCATAAATTATTAAATTCATCTCAACATGGACTCCTTAAAGCGAGGTCATGCTTAACAAATATGTTATGTTTTTTGGAAGAAATCACTAAGTGGATAGACGTGGGATCGCCAGTAGATATTATCTGCTTAGATTTTCAGAAAGCTTTTGACAAAGTGCCACATCAAAGATTACTACTTAAATTAAAAGCCCATGGTATCGGGGATAGCATAACTGACTGGATAGAACAATGGCTGACTGACAGAAGACAACGAGTTGTAGTAGATGGAGAAGTTTCAAATTGGAAATCGGTTTTGAGTGGGGTACCTCAAGGATCAGTATTAGGACCTATATTATTCTTAATTTATATCAATGACTTGGACGACAGTATAACAAGTAACGTACTGAAATTTGCGGATGACACAAAACTGTTTAGAAAGGTTAATACTGATGGTGATAAACAACATTTACAAAACGATCTAGACAGATTAGTGAAATGGTCTGAGAAATGGCAGATGTTGTTCAATTTTGGGAAATGTAAATGCCTACATACAGGACATAGGAACTTGAATGTAAACTATAAAATGGGAGATACTGTTCTGGGTACTACTGTAAAAGAAAAGGACTTAGGAGTTACAATAAGCGCTGATATGAAAGTTTCAGAGCAGTGTGGTATTGCAGCTTCAAAGGGTAATCAAATTCTTGGATTGATTAGAAGAAACATAACATACAAGGGAAAAAAGTTAATTATACCTCTTTATAAAGCAATAGTTAGACCTCATTTAGAATACTGTATACAAGCATGGAGACCATATCGTAAGAAGGATATAGATACGCTTGAACGCATACAAAGGAGAGCAACTAAAATGATTCCAGAACTGAGAGACCTTAGTTATGAAGAACGCCTGAAAGAATGTGGTTTAACAACTCTAGAGACAAGGAGGTTAAGAGGAGATCAGATTGAAGTTTTTAAGATATTGAATGGGTATGAAAATATTGATAGAAATATGTTTTTCTCACTCAAGAAGGATAGCAGAACTAGAGGACATGAGGTAAAATTAGTAAAGGATCAATGTAGATTGGACATCAGGAAGCACTCGTTATAAATGAATGGAACAAATTGTCTACAGATTGTGTAACTGCTAGCAGCGTGAATATGTTTAAAAACAAGGTTGACACATATCTCAGGAGGGCGGGCTATAAGTAGATGAACATTGCTGGACTCTCGATAAGCCAATGGCTTCCTTGTCCACTTGCCATCTGGGCCTTTGGCTTGGATGGCAAATCTTGTTAAATCTTGTTAAATCTACTCCTTATGGGTAAAATTTTGGTTTTGATAATAATGTTACGTAATATGGCTTTTTACAAGTGGTTAGGGCTTTGTTTTTAAGATAGCAAAATTTCGATGTTTGCCTCGGACTTGAAGAGTTTTTCCTTGTATATAGCGATAACTAATAAATTAACATTTTGGCCAACTTTTAATGAAATGCAACGCTGATTAGTTTTGACAAACGTTTCTTATTTATGTTGTTGACATTGGTGTTACTATGTTAGGTATTTCAAATATTTGTACGGGAACCCCCAACCTTTTTTACATTTTTATAGCGACAAATAATAACCGAACATATTGGCCAAGTTTTACAAAAGTGGTGTTACTCCTTTTGGGTCAAATATTGAATATTATCGAACTTTAGTTAAAATGTGGTTTTATCGCGAGTTAATAAAATACATAAAATAATTTATTTTACCATTTTTTATGCCTGTTAGACATATTATGCTTCATATAATATGAATATATCAAATTGCAATATTCCTGCAAGTTTATGATCAGATTACAGTATTTTGCTAATTTTGTAGGTGACGTAGCTGTTACTATGTCAGATATTAAAAAACATTGCACGGAACCCCCAATGTGTTATGCCCTTTGGGGCTTTTGTGGTGTAATGGATTTCAAACAAGCTTTAAAAATTAAAGTTAGATTACTTTTATTTCAGGGTAAAGCAATAGGCTTCCATGTTTTATAAAAGTTACACAGTTGGACGTAGCTCTTTAAAATGTGCCGTCTTAACGGTTTAGTGGGATTTATTTTAAATGTATTCGCATATCCATTCCGGAAATCACTGTTAAAGCAAACATGCGACACCGCATCATTTGCAGAGAGCTCTTTTGTGCAAATTTGGTATTTAGTTTCGGTGAAGGTGTAGTGTTCTATTACGATGGCACAAGAGACACTCATCAATAATTTATTTATATTTATTAACACAGCAACGTAAGCATCTCGCATGGCGGCAACCGGAAGCAATCTTCGGCTACCTCCAAACTAGGTCAGTCTAGACTTAGTTACATAGGGCTGGCATAGACTTAATTGCATAGGGAAGTACACTACATGAATCATCGGACAAACTATTAAATCATTGTTGACTGGGTCCGGCCAAAATTCGGCGAAAAGTGGAAAACGTTGTTCGGCTGTATATTTGTTCTGCAACAAATGATATTCACACTTTCGCAAGTATTTTATTAAACTATACATATTACTTAGACTATTATATCACTGAATATTTGAATTTCAACGAACCCGATTCGCGATGGGGCTAAATGAATTAAGGAGAGAATTTAAAAAGAATGCGACATGGCATAACGCCGATCATGAGCCAAGTAAACGACGAATGAGTTTTAAATTGGCTCGCCACGGTGCGAAGCAATTTATCGCCGGCGATCGATCAAATCGCTTTAACATTGCACTTGTGAGATAGCAGACCGCGTTCTATTCTTGGGTCAAGATCATTGATCTGTGGTAGAAACGAACGTTTTGTATGAGCATCCTTTTGTAGGTGCACTTTTAGCAATTATCCGTATTTAATCAAAATGTAGTACTTATATACGTCCGCTAAACGACGGGCAAGCACTGTGTGTGCGTGCGTGCGTGCGTGCGTGCGTGGGCGGGCGGGCGGGCGGGCGGGTGGGCGGGCGTGCGTGCGTGCGTTCGTGCGTTCGTGCTTGCGTGTGTGCGTATGTGTGCTTGAGTATTTACGCGCATTTCACCAACACCTTGTCTGTAGTAGATTGCTTGTGTTGACTGACTGACTGATCGACTGGCCGAGTTAATAACTTTTCACACAAAAATTGTTGCAGTGGACTATTAACTATTCGATAACATGAAATTAGTTTTTCAAACAGCTAAAAACGCGACAAATCGCAATGGTCATTCAGGATATGTAAGAGAAACATTTTAAATATCGGCCTGATTATATGTCTCTCCCGAACCGAAGATTATCTGCGCTGAATTGCTCAAGTTCAGTTAATACAGAAACACTTTTCTTTTGACTTGTCGATCGCTTATCCATAGTTAGCTGCAATTTACATTAGTCTTTAGCCCTGGCTGAATTCGGGGAGTATAGCACTTTTACAATTAGTGACGTCATTCACGAACAATGCTATGTAAGGTTCGACAAACATGTTAACAGTTATTAATTTTTTTATTTGTATAAGCGACATGTTAATGTGTAACATGGCATGCACAACTAACCGAGTTGCCCGGCGTTGCACGGAACAACAAATCAACCATTGCAACAGCTTATGTCTCCTTGCGCTATCAAATTCAAATACTTTTTTATGTACGAACCATCACCATGGACCCCCGGGCATGCCTACATAATTTCAGCCCCATTCATGCCAAACTGGCGGAGACATGACGAAACAGACAGACAGACAGACAGACGGTCAGACAAAGAGATAGACAGACAGACAGATTCATAAACTACTTTAGTATATAGATTAGAACCGACACGCGCCATAAACAAACACGAGCACGCGCATGCGCATACAAATGAGGCGTGATCAAGGAGCACACACGATCGTCTGGTTAAGAACGCCGTCTGGCCTCCTCCGGTGCGTACTTCTGGCGGTCTATATACGGATGAATGCCGTTTAAACGAGGGCGCTTCTGGCACAGTCTAATTTCACTCACGAAGTAGACGTCCGATGGAAATAAGCTTTTCTTTATACGCTGTTTCTTGGTACACACGGACAGCGACAGTTGAGTTGATTAATTCGTGGCAGTTTCAACTTGGGAGTGCCGTTTTCAATCGAACCGTTCAATATAATTGATTTTGTCCATCAGTATCATCATTCTGTGGCGTCTCCTATCGGCACGTCGCCTATCACGGATCGCCTATCACGGATCGCCTGCATGACGCAGACATGAGACTGATGCGCACATTTAGCTAGAAACACATGGACGCGTCACTTCTTAGATGCTATATCACAGAACTAATGCATTGCTGTGAAGCAGAAGCTTCGTTTGTCAATAAAGCACATGTTGCTAAATATAACCGGCTGGCTTTTATCGTCTAAGTTGGCCGATGAATCATTTGAGAAAACTTAGATGCATTGATCTAGTTAGGATAAATAATTTATTTATATTCTAGTCGGGAAAAACGAAGGAAGGTACATTGCTTCGTGTTTTTCTAGTTCAGATTTAAATATAACAAATTGCATTGCGGGGTGCTACAAGTGGAATATTGTCTTTGGCTGAGTTCTACTATGTCGGAAAACAGCTTTATTAAATGATATTGTCCCACTTATATAAGATTTAACTTCTAATCAGGAGAATCGGATGGAAGAATGTTAATTCACACTTTTTTTTATTCAAATTCAGATTACAGGGAAGTTAGAACACACTGCGAGTGATATTGCTGTACACACTGCGAGTGATATTGCTGTACACACTGCGAGTGATATTGCTGTATACACTGCGAGTGATATTGTTGTACACACTGCGAGTGATACAGCTGTACACACTGCGAGTGATATTGCTGTACACACTGCGAGTGATATTGCTGTATACACTGTGAGTGATATTGCTGTACACCCTGCGAGTGATATTGCTGTACACACTGCGAGTGATATTGCTGTACACTGCGAGTGATATTGCTGTATACACTGCGAGTGATATTGTTGTACACACTGCGAGTGATACAGCTGTACACACTGCGAGTGATATTGCTGTACACACTGCGAGTGATATTGCTGTAGACACTGTGAGTGATATTGCTGTACACCCTGCGAGTGATATTGCTGTACGCGACATATGTTCCTTTCTTGATATCTAAATTGTTAAATCTAGCCACCGTTGGTATTTCTTTAAAGGATTCTGCCGCACGCCTCTTATAGATAGACTATGTTCTAGATAAGAGTACTAGGGGCGGAAATGTTAATCTACGCTTCCTGTCGTTCTAGGGTGTGGATATGTGGTAAATATATGGTATCGTAAAAAACGATTTCCTGTTGACCCTTAGCGTAATAACTCGGCTTCGTGCGTGGATGTGGATATTTTAAGAACCCAAAATAATAATATATCTTATAAGCTCTATGCGTCAGGAATCAGCCAAAGCATTACAGCTTCGTTCACACAGAACATTTAGTCATGATTAGGTAAATCTTGCTAAAGCTTTGTTAAATTATCATCTATTAGCCAATGGTATACTTGGGATATGGTTATTTAAGAGTACGCCACTTGCTAAAACATGTTCAGGTAATACGTAATAAATACATACTTAATCACATGAATGTTTGAAAGTGTGTTGAGATGCACATATACATCTGGGACAGACATTTCCTGAAGATATACCGCAATTATGGAATGACCCATATACAGGCGCCAATTTACAATGCTAAATGTCTGAACGTCAGTCTTTTCAGATGCGAGATATCTGGAGTGCTACCCATGTCTTGGCATGTTTTCTAACGTAACTCAGATGCGTATAGAGGACACAAGTGATTATCGTTTCGAGGTGGTAGTTGAAGAGACAATGCACTTCCGGCTCCCGAGTAGCGCACTCCATGACAAGCTAAATATACCTATGTCATTATAAAATATCCCTTTGGTATTAGTATTATCACATTTTAATTCTAGTTGTTTTAATAGATAATATAAGTAAATGTGTTATTGTTTGTTATGTCTGTTTTAATTCCATATGTGTTGATGTGTGAAATGTGATAGCGGGCAGCGGGTCGTTGGGGGCCGGAAGTGAGCGTTTATGGACAAATAAGCATGAAACCAACAAGGCAGGTGATGAGATTTGTGTCACTTACTGCAATGAACATTGGAACGTATACAACCACAACATTTGTTGTAGCCACGTATAAAAGTAATGTTTCTATCGAGATCGTAACAAAACCAGTGGACTTGGAAAAGGAACCATTTGACCAGAACAGCACAGTGCAAACTAATCTCATTAATTCAACTCTCGCTCGTCTGGCCTTAAAGCGTATTTTACAGTTACCGTCTGATCTGATTGATTCGTCCTACATTTCTGTTCAGTTGATTAACTTTCGTTTGTTCGGTTGCTGCCGTTTGTTGTACAGTCCTTTGACAGTCAATATATGCCGTAAGGCGCAAGCGCAGGCCCGTTCGTGCGTGACAAGGTCCATGCGAACTTCTAGTCCTTGCCTGTGACGCCGACGCACGAAAGCAGGTGGCGGAATTATGCGGAACGAAGGCGGTCGTGAGAGCTACACGTGGTGGCTCACAGCAAGGAGCCTTAGTCTCGATTGACGAGGCTCGAAGCATCTGCTTGACATCAATACATTAGGTCTGCCAGCTATCTGTGATGTAGCATCTCAGAAGTGACGAGTCCATGTGCTTCTAGCTAAAACTGTTAGCCGCCATCTTAAAATATCGAACGAAACGAAATTGGTTTCATTTGAGGAATGTGTGTGTGTGTGTGCTTGCGTGCGTGTGGGTGCGCGTTCGCGTGTGTATTTTTTTCAAAGATACATCGTTTATTTTCCGATCACAGTTTATAAGGGAGATGATCGTGAATGTTTGCAGGCAGTTTCGCGATATTACGACAAACGCGCCAACTGGCGAATACAAAGTTGCCGAAATTGCACACAGGTCGATGTAATTAAAAGTTTTGTAGGATGGGTGTGTAGGTGGGAGTGTGTAGGAGGGGTGGGGCGGGGTCAGAGGTTAAATTACATTGGTTTGGAATAACAGCGTGCATCAATGTTTTCAGACGACGGCATATTAGCATCAAGAAACCATACAAACAGAGTGAAATAGGGTTTCTTGTTTCCTGGAAAATGTGCATAGCGATTTTCGTTAGACTGTCGTAGTACACAGTACAATTAATTTTTTTTTTAAATAAGAATATGAAATAAAATATGCCATATACAGACGTACCAACAAATCTTCACCTTTGAAAGTGAATTATAACGTTTGTAAATAGTATAAAAAAAACTGTTGGTTCTCTAAAAAAAACATTTGTGCGATCAAGGTATAGAATATACCGGCCATTCCAGTGGGACCGACGCCCCCGCTGTACCGCACCGGTGACGGGGCCAGCCATTCCAGTGGGACCGACGCCCCCGCTGTACCGCACCGGTGACGGGGCCAGCCATTCCAGTGGGACCGACGCCCCCGCTGTACCGCACCAGTGACGGGGCCAGCCATTCCAGTGGGACCGACGCCCCGCTGTACCGCACCGGTGACGGGGCCAGCCATTCCAGTGGGACCGACGCCCCCGCTGTACCGCACCGGTGACGGGGCCAGCCATTCCAGTGGGACCGACGCCCCCGCTATACCGCACCGGTGGCGGGACCAGCCATTCCAGTGGGACCGACGTCCCCGCTATACCGCACCGGTGACGGGGCCAGCCATTCCAGTGGGACCGACGCCCCCGCTATACCGCACCGGTGACGGGGCCAGCCATTCCAGTGGGACCGACGCCCCCGCTATACCGCACCGGTGACGGGGCCAGCCATTCCAGTTGAACCGACGCCCACGCTATACCGCACCGGTGGCGGGACCAGCCATTCCAGTGGGACCGACGCCCCCGCTGTACCGCACCGGTGACGGGGTAGCCATTCCAGTGGGACCGACGCCCCCGCTATACCGCACCGGTGACGGGGCCAGCCATTCCAGTTGGACCGACGCCCCCGCTGTACCGCACCGGTGACGGGGCCAGCCATTCCTGTTAGACCAACGCCCCCGCTGTACCGCACCGGTGACGGGGCCAGCCATTCCAGTGGGACCGACGCCCCCGCTGTACCGCACCGGTGACGGGGCCAGCCATTCCAGTGGGACCGACACCGCTGCCGCCTTCTACCTTCCATACGCACCACCCAACAGCAATAAACATATTTGATGGTCGCATTTGTTGTTTATCGCCTCGACGCTTTTAAAACATTAACCTTGTATGTTGCTGCAATTGGTATGGTAATAGAAATGTCAATGCTTATTGCAATAGACATTGAGCTGTGCTGGAAAATGTGTGACGGGTGTGGGCTATCACGCCAGATCTCTTCCTATTTCAACACATTAACATCCCAAATGTGTTTTAATGACACACAATTGTGTAAAACAAGTTGACCGTTGTGTTTTTAACGTATATGTTTCGAGTCGAGCGTCATGTTTACACTGCATGCTGAACGATAAGGTCGATGCAAAACATTGTGGTTTCTTAAGACACATGTCGCGATTAAGATGTTAACATCTATATGGTTTCTACTACAACTGATGATTTTACGATAAACACATTCAGACGTTGTACCTTTAATGCCATAAAGCTGTGCTCTGGAATACGACAGTAAACTATCCCGAGCCACGATGAACGTTGCACTTTCTCATTCTAGAAACGTCAGAAATTAGACTCACAATGACTACTCAGATTAGAATATAGCATTCGTGTGCTTTACATAATATTATACATAATGACTCACGTTTTAGTTCACGTAACTCGGAACAATTGTAGAAAACACGCATAGCGTTGCTAATAATCGTGCTATGCAAACTCTTATTGCTCCAAGTTACGTAATCTACCTCTTCGTAAGACCCACATCCCCGGGGAAATTTCGAAAGCATTGTAAAGTAAGAACCATCCCCGTCGGACCGGAGCACGTCTACAGAAGTTCAGCCACGTACATGCGAAACCGACGGAGACACGATGTAACATACATACCCATGCATAGATTGTTCTATAGACATCACAACTACCCGTATATTTCATGCCGTACGGTACCACACAGATCAATATGTGCGGAGTTGTGGATTGAGACAGCCATTTGTTGCAAAGACAAGACAAACGCGCCCGACGCAGTGGTAATCCCCAGAGAGTTACGACCTTGAACTGCAGACACGCCTCTCGCTACACGGTTTGATTACGCCTCCGGCAAATACTTTTATTAATATTATTATTATCCGACGGTCGTGACGAATGCGCGGACAATGGGCGCGGCACTAAGCTCGCAGGCGTTCAATTTGTCTCGCACAGTTCGCGAGGCAATTTCGCAAGGACAACGTCGATTTATAAATTACGGGATAAAGCGCACCGCGAGCGTCCCTCGCGATTTCTGCTGAGGCCAAAGGCAAACGCGCGTAATTAAATCTCGCGAGTGGAGTGTGAGGCCGCCCCTGGGTGGTGTGCGTGGGCTTCGTGTGGGATGGCGGCCAACCGGGCCGCGATTGACGACTTTGCAAAGAATGGAGAATTGGATAGAAGTGCAACGGGAGGCATATCCGCTGTTTTTGTTTCAAATCTCATCCGGGGCGGGGGGTGGGGGTGCGTTCTAACGTCGGTACGTACGCGTGTTAACTTGCGTGCGGAGCGTGCGTCTGGTTGTGTGTGTGTGCCTTTAAATTACATTACGTGGAACTGTCAACACAACGTTCGTTCTCTGGCAAATGTTTAAATGAAAGCTAATACCCAATTGCAGTAGCCTTCACTAGAGAATAATGCGTCTCATGACTGGGAGCGTCAGCGACTGAAATGTGGATGTGTGACCTTTACAAGGACGGTGACACATGCATGGATATGACATGACGGTGACATGGGTATTGGGAAGTAAAATATCAACAGTTCATGTAGACTGTAACCACTTAGAAGGGCATATGTCTTTGCCGTAGACTGAAACCACGAGGAAGGGCGTCTGTATTTGATATAGACAGAGACCACGAGGAAGGGCGTCTGTCTTTGATATAGACAGAGACCACGAGGAAGGGCGTCTGTCTTTGATATAGACTGAGACCACGAGGAAGGGCGTCTGTATTTGATATAGACAGAGACCACGAGGAAGGGCGTCTGTCTTTGATATAGACAGAGACCACGAGGAAGGGCGTCTGTCTTTGATATAGACAGAGACCACGAGGAAGGGCGTCTGTATTTGATATAGACAGAGACCACGAGGAAGGGCGTCTGTCTTTGATATAGACAGAGACCACGAGGAAGGGCGTCTGTCTTTGATATAGACTGAAACCACGAGGAAGGGCGTCTGCCTTTCATATAGACTGAGACCACGAGGAAGGGCGTCTGTCTTTGATATAGAGTGAGACCACGAGGAAGGGCGTCTGTATTTGATATAGACAGAGACCACGAGGAAGGGCGTCTGTCTTTGATATAGACTGAGACCACGAGGAAGGGCGTCTGTATTTGATATAGACAGAGACCACGAGGAAGGGCGTCTGTCTTTGATATAGACAGAGACCACGAGGAAGGGCGTCTGTCTTTGATATAGACAGAGACCACGAGGAAGGGCGTCTGTCTTTGATATAGACTGAGACCACGAGGAAGGGCGTCTGTATTTGATATAGACAGAGACCACGAGGAAGGGCGTCTGTCTTTGATATAGACAGAGACCACGAGGAAGGGCGTCTGTCTTTGATATAGACAGAGACCACGAGGAAGGGCGTCTGTATTTGATATAGACAGAGACCACGAGGAAGGGCGTCTGTCTTTGATATAGACAGAGACCACGAGGAAGGGCGTCTGTCTTTGATATAGACTGAAACCACGAGGAAGGGCGTCTGCCTTTCATATAGACTGAGACCACGAGGAAGGGCGTCTGTCTTTGATATAGAGTGAGACCACGAGGAAGGGCGTCTGTATTTGATATAGACTGAGACCACGAGGAAGGGCGTCTGTCTTTTATATAGACTGAGACCACGAGGAAGGGCGTCTGTCTTTGATTTAGACTGAGACCACGAGGAAGGGCATCTGTCTTTGATACAGACTGAAACCACGAGGAATGTCGTCTGGGTTTGACGTAGCCAGAAACTACTGCTAATGAGACCAGGGTCTTCTGATTTTCTGCTTGCACGTGATATTGACGGGCCGACAAACATTGGATACGCCAATAAGCAAGCCGACCAACCAAGCGTCAATGTGTATGATTTCCCCGTGGTCTGTGCGCCGATATATGTCTCAGTATCCGACGTGCAATTTTGTTTTCGTTTTTCTGTGAGTCGAGGTGATGAACAGAAATGCTCTACAGACCACAGGTTGTGGAGAATTACAACATGGACATTAAATTATAATTCTTGATATCTGTGTATGATCCACGTCGCTTATAGCTTGACGGCTGTGCATGCATAGACGAATATGTAATTGTAATTCTTAACATGCGCCAACGCATTTTGTTTTTGGAATGTGAACTATTCAGAAAAGTAATGGAAGGGTCTAGCGCTAATTAACAGTGGCAGCATTTGAAACGTTAAACAATGGGATGTCTTTCCCGTGCTACTACTAATACTTACATTGTGATCGTTGCATTTAATGGACACTAAATACAAGATTTTTCTCATAATATTACCGCAGTGGCTCCTTGTGGATCTCTGGTCAACTGTCCAGTGTTCATGCTCGTTGCTCAAACTACCTGGTTGCTTCTAACCTCATTGGTCCCGTCCCCATGCTCCTACCACCTAACTCGTTCCCACGCCCTTGGTCAGTGGTCTCATTGTTTATCTCCTCGCTCCTATCAATTGACTCTTTCTCACATCCCTGGTCAATTGTCAAGTTATCTTCCTCTATGCTCCTACCACCGGACTCCTTCTCACATCCCTGGTCAATGGTCCCGATATTTCCCCTCATGTTCCTTCGACGTAACCCCTTCTCACATCCATAGTGAATTGTCGAGTTATCTTTGTCCATGCTTCTACCAAATAACTTCTCTCATCCCTGGTCAATGGTCAAGTTATCTTTCTCCATGCTTCTACCAAATAACTTCTTCTCACATCCCTGGTCAATGGTCAAGTTATCTTTCTCTATGCTCCTACCACCGGACTCCTTCTCTCACCCCTGGTCAATGGTCAAATTATCTATCTCTATGCTCCTACCACCTGACCCCTTCTCACATCCCTTCTCAATTGTCAAGTTATCTTTCTCTATGCTCCTGCCAATTTAATTAACTCAATTAAGCTAATTTATTTTTAATTAATTAACTTTTCCCCAAAGGCTAATTTAATTTAATTAATTAACTTTACCAAAAGTGGTTAATTTAATTTAATTTAATTGACAAATTTCCAATTAACTCTCACTTAAGTGCTCATTTACCATTTGATATTACTTGATAACTCCCACCCATGTTATCCAGGCATTTCCAGAAGGTCTGCAGTCACTAGCATGATAGAGATCGGCTGGTCATTCAGGCACCTGAATTGGAGGGAAGGCATAGACAATAGAATGTCCTCTGGTAGGGTTATAAGTTGATGGCTAATAATGGCTTCAGCAAATTTGTGTGTGTGTTTGTGTGTGTGTGTTTGTGTGAGTGTGTGTGTGTGTGTGGGGGGGTGTGGGGATGTGTACATATAGCGGTTAATGGGGAGATGTAGAGAAATGTAATATAGCTTCAGTTTGGGATCAGTTACAATGTCAAATTAAAGCGAAAGCGTGTCAGTTCTAGTAACTTAAATGTGTATACATTTTTACTAACACATGATGTAATTGTTAATTGAATTAAAATGAATTGTTAATTTAATTTAATTTAGGAATTTGGGAGATTAACTTAATTTAATTGAAACAAAATCAGTTAATTGTAATTTAACTAATTAACTTTTCAAATTAATTGCCCCATGTCTGGTTCCTACCACCTAGCTCTTTCTCACGTCCCTGATCAATGGTCTTGCGTTTTCTTCCTACAGTCGGGCTCCTCAAATCGAAACAGTATATTGCACTGATTGTTCTGGGCATAGCAGCGATTGGTTTCAAGCGAACAGCAATTCCATTGCTTCGGTTTCCAAGATTCGCAACAAGGATTGATGTTGACGAATGAAATATTGCATGATAAGTGCAACCAGATATAGTACGTGTCGATAATCTACAGCCCCGCTGAGAGACGAGACGCATGATGATGACGCGGATCACTCCCCAACGTATCAATCAAATATAATAATTGGCGCACACAAGCTCGTCTGGTCGTCTTATCAAAATAACATGGGACAAATGGACAATGAGAGACGCATTCTGTCAGTCGTATCCTCTTGCGATGTAGTTAGCAGAATTGGCTGAGCCGGACGTTTCTGCAGTGGTTCATGAGAGATGGAGTCCACGACGGGTTACACATTTACCCCATGTGTGGGATCTTTAATGGTACATCCATTTACTTCCCTTGGCATAGATCCCACTTAGAAGGCACGAACGGTTGTAGTGTTCCGGCAAACACAGGTAAAGACACTGACACAATTAGAGTGGTAAATTACTACTACTACTACTACTACTACTACTACTACTACTACTACTACTACTACTACTACTACTACTACTACTACTACTACTACTACTACTACACCTACTACTACTACTACTACTACTACTCCTACACCTACTACTACTACTACTACAACTACTACTACTACTACTACTACTACTACTACTACTACTACTATTACAACTACTACTACTACTACTACTACTACTACTACTACTACTACTACTACTACTACTACTACTACTACTACTACTACTACTACTACTACTACTACTACATCTACTACTAGTAAAAGTATTTACCAGTGCAGTTTGGCATGCAGCGACGTATTGAACGACAACGAGAGTTGCACGTCTTATTGCGCCTTTGTGCGATCCATAAGTGTTGAGCACACATCCTGTTTCTCTTATTAAAACATATTACACAGAGATATCGTGTGACACGTGAGTTTACAGAAAACTTACAGAAATGTTGGCGACACAAAAGATCATTCATTGAAACATTCTCGATCTTTGAGTGTGATTGACCGCTTCAATGGCATCTAGCAACTCTGCAACGTTGGGCAAAGTGAAGATGCAGCAATGATTTGAAGCGTGACCACAATTTCCCGTGTCGTTGTAGTCAAACGAAGATTCATGTCGGCACAAAGGAGAGGTCACAGTTAAAGTGTTCAGACAAATATATATATAATATATATATATATATATATATATATATATATATATATATATATATATATATATATATATATATATCGATCGATCGATCGATCGATCGATTGATTGGTTGATTGACTGATTGATTGAACAAGCGAGCGAGCAAGAGAGAGAGAGAGAGAGAGAGGGAGGGAGGGAGGGAGGGAGGGAGAGAGAGAGAGAGAGAGAGAGAGAGTGAGTGAGTGAGTGAGTGAGTGAGTGAGTGAGTGAGTGAGTGAGTGAGTGAGTGAGTGAGTGAGTGGTGAACAAATAATTGTCGATACAGTTCCAGCCATCGCAAAACGGTAGGAACGCACTTCAAAGCTAACTATCGTAACGAGTTTCCTTCCTCGTTAAAATATCGAGTACCATCAACGGAACCAATCGAACCAAGGGAAGACTGAGTGGTTCATTACATATATACGATAATTGATTCCATACACATGATTACCTGATTAAAGAAGCGCAGTATGCGTGAATATGCTTAAAACATAATTGACACATGTCTGCAATGGCTTGTCACACATCCATGACATATTGTCGGTCTTTCGGTAAGCGTATGCTGTCCTTGTTTTCACGGCATCGCGAACTGGTGCTTTCTTTTTCCAGTAAGTGATCTCAATCGGATTCTCAGCCATTTCAAATATCTAACAGTAATTAAAATATTTAACAGTATGTTGCAACCATTGAGTGGATGGACAATCCAGTTTCTATGATTGTTTCATTAGACATCTTATTTACCTCACACAAAACGTGGTTAAATTATCCGAATATTTCACGAGAACACTAAACAGAA
>OY759272.1:32554626-32557126 GCA_963662155.1 Lamellibrachia columna | reverse complement strand
TAATATTAAGTTAAGCGCAATTAGAAAATAACAATTTCCCAAGCCCAACTCATCAAATGTATATGCATAATATCAATTACCCGAGAATAAAAGTCGACTCGTCATCTCAACTGCCCATCGCTCGTAAGCAGAATCGATACTCGTCCCAATACGCAGTGCCGCGAACGCTGCAGGAGTTACCGGCCGCACAATATTCGCAATGTCAATCGCAGATCGCTAAGCGAATTACAGAACTTCAATTATGCCGGTAAACCTACTTATATGCTTCACACTTGCAACGATAATTTGTCTTGCTCCGTGGTACGCCTTCGTTAGTGCAGCGCCATGTCCAGTACGTCGACGTCACGTTCGCGAGATTCGCGCTCCTTCGAGGGAGCTCGCGAGATCAAGTGGTTCCTGATTCATCTGCGTCTAGCGAATGCGACTTTCTGATAGCGGCAAAGAACAATCGCCTACTTGGGATTTGTAAGCCTTAGATGTGTCCAATATCGCGCTGACCTGTCCAGATGCATCAGGGAGCTTTCGATGGCGTTAATCATTCTCGCGTTGTTACGAGATTGTAATGTGGGAATGTCTGTTCAGTGAATGTTGCTTCATGTTACTGTACGAACTAACATGATAGGTGTCCAGTGGAGCAGAACGGACTTACCAAATGTCCTCCTTTCAAATGGGATAGAGCTAGCTAGGTAGCATTTAATCATGGTTGTTTCCTTTTTATGTTAGCACATTGGAGTGATACTACAGTCACTGTCGCCATTTGTGGGCGTCATAGCGTTTCCACGGCTACATGAAAACATTGTCCAACGATTTTCTTTAAGGTTTCACAGCAGAGTAAACATCAATTATCTCACCTCATGTGTGTGAAATTCGTGAACACTATTTTTTTTCAGAAACATACACACACAAAATTTACACCCCCAATGTCTACCTAGGCCGTGCGTTCGGGTGCGTTCTGCAGAATAGCCACTGCACATGATGCGCGGTCAGCATCTGTCTGTTCCCATCGTATGATGCAGTAGCACAAAAAACATTTTATGCGATGCAAACATTTTCTAGAAAATGCACACATCACACGCAGTCGTCACTTTCCCAGGAACGCTTATGTAACAACTACTACTACTACTACTATACTACTTTCCGTCCGAAACCTGTGCAATTTCCTTCCTGTGAATACATGCGTAAGGAGTTATCCTGCTGTATCTACTGACGTCACATCTAGGGGGAGTGTAAATTATCACCCATTTACGCCAAGGAAGACAATGTTTAAAATACGTTCTGTGGGACTAAGTGACCTTGAAAGTATTGACGAGCGTATCATGGTTAAACGTGAAAAATCGATAAATGCATATTTATTCAAAACTCATCTGAAGTTGTAGCTGACATGCAAAACATGTAAGAATCTGTCGATATGGTCGCAAATACGTGGGCGTCCAAAAAATATAGACCTGCGAGCCTGGTGCGTGAAGACAAGTGTGCGTTTTTGTGTGAATATTAATAGACTCATAAGATTGCCACAGTCGTTATCGCACGCCCTGCTGGCTTAGAATGACTGCCACGCATCCGAACACACCGACTGTGTTGACGGCACCTTCCGTCCATCATTTCGTGAATCTTGACAAATGTTGAGATGCCGCGCAGGATAGTTTCGTTTTTGCTATGGAACGATTATGATAAAGCGCATCTTACAATTACTGGGGAACACGGAGCAAACTGACGAATGGGGCAAATTGAAAATCGCGTAATACCGTTAAAACAGGGAACAGTGATCAACATGACGACATTTGCAATGTTACGCAAACTGCAACCTATGCAAATGAAACATTTTTTTTCTTGAACCGGAATTATAAATAAGACTGGTTGTGTACGTGTATCGGCAAAATCCCATATTCACAATTTATGTGCACACATCACTACCATAACTAACTGTTTGTAGCACATTTCAGGTGCACATTGTTGAATACAAGGTGCGTCATGATTTTCGTCTCGTTAGTAACCCAATTTTTTTATTTAACAAAATTACTTTTTGTTCATGCGAAAACGCTGTAATGTAGTTACACATTTTGAAATGTCATAGTTATCAACTTTGCGGCAAGACGACTTTTGATTTTTAATATTATCCCAAATAGATTCCGCATTAATAATCAGTATCGCATACAGGATCTCGCAAAGGTGCAGGCCGGGGGGGGGGTAAGTTTAATCACCCATTGGTTTATCATGTTACCATGAACACAAATCAAACATTTAAGCCAAAGGGGAGACCATGGCCCAATGACCCCCTCTAAATACGCCACTGTTAATAATCACCATATACATATCTTTTGAAATATTGCTTCGACGTATAGCTCCAGTGTAACAGCAAATTACATTATACTTTTGAAATATTGCTTCGACGTATAGCTCCAGTGTATCAGCAAATTACATTATACTTTACCGCTGTAAATGGAACCTTGGAGTACATTAGTTTCCACACCCGCACATCAATACAAACGCTTTATAGAAC
>OY759272.1:32547126-32549626 GCA_963662155.1 Lamellibrachia columna | reverse complement strand
ATAAACCAATATCAAATCATCCGAAAAACATCTCTGAAAAAGGTTATAGATGCGTATGTTTAAATGCAAGGAGCATAGTAAATAAGAAAAACGAATTAAACATTATGGTAGAAGATATTGACCCTCACATAATTGGTATAACTGAATCATGGGCCAACATAGATATAACAGATGCTGAATTAGGACTGACAGGATACGTAATGTTTAGGAGAGATCGAATAGGAAGAAGGGGAGGGGGAGTTATTTTATATGTTAAAGAATCTATTCAGGCTTATGAAATAAAACTAGAAAGGGAAGCAGATTGCGATGAAGCTGTTTGGTGCAAAATTGTTTTAGGAAATTCAAAATTAACTGTTGGATTAGTTTACCGAAGTCCAAACATAAACGAAGAGGACAACACAAAAATAAAAAACGCTATAAAGGAAGTTAGTAAAGGGGAATGTATCATAATGGGAGACTTTAACCATGGACACATACAATGGAATTCTCTAGAGAGCACAGGGATTGAGGACCAACAATTTCTATTTTTAATCCAGGATAGCTTTCTTACTCAGCACGTACTAGAACCAACCAGGGGAGAAAATGTATTAGATATAGTTTTGTCATCACAAAAAGAATTAGTGGACAATGTAAAAATATTTGAACCATTGGGTAACAATGACCATAATCAAATACATTTTGACATCAATGTAAAATCAGAAAGTAAAAATAAGAAAACGTACAAGAGAAACTTCCACAAAGGTAACTACAAAGATATGAGAAAATATTTAGCAAAGCTAGATTGGAATAACATGCTGATGAATAAGACCGCAATTGAATGTTGGAATATTCTAAAATATGAAATTGAGAGTATCATCGATAAATTTGTTCCCTTCCAAAAACAAGGAAAACGGTGTAGAAAAAAACACTTGTCAAAAGAGGCTATTAGAAAAATAATGCTAAAACAAACTATGTGGAGGGTTTATAGGCGTACCAGAAAGGAAGAAGACTATGCAAAATACAAAGAGGCACTTAATGCAGCTACAACTGAAATCAGACAATCTAAAAGAAGCTATGAGCAAAAACTAGCATGTAACATAAAAAATGACAGCAAGAGTTTTTATGCATATGTCAGGAGTAAACAAAACGTACAAGACAAGGTTGGACCTCTAGAAGACAGTGCTGAAAATATAATATCACAGGGGATTTTAATGGCGGAAGACCTAAATGGTTACTTCAGTTCAGTGTTTACCAAAGAAGATATTAGTTCATTACCAGTTGCTGATGCTAAATTTCAGGGGGCTAAATCTGACTATTTAGGTCCGTTAGTTGTAACTCCAGAATTGGTAGCTAAGAAAATAAAGGCAATGAAGGATAACAAATCACCGGGAGTGGATGGGATTCCTCCAAAATTACTAATGGAAACAGTAGAACAAATCAGTATACCACTTGCAAGAGTATTCAACTTGTCATTAAAAGAGGGAGTTGTTCCGTTTGAATGGAAAGAAGCAAACATCATACCATTATTTAAAAAGGGTTCGAGAAATAAGTCAGAGAATTACAGACCAGTGAGTTTAACGTCAGTGATTTGTAAATTATTAGAACGGTTAATTAAAGACCATATGGTGGACTTCCTCGTTAAGCATAAATTATTAAATTCATCTCAACATGGATTCCTTAAAGCGAGGTCATGCTTAACAAATATGTTATGTTTTTTGGAAGAAATCACTAAGTGGATAGACGTGGGATCGCCAGTAGATATTATCTACTTAGATTTTCAGAAAGCTTTTGACAAAGTGCCACATCAAAGATTACTACTTAAATTAAAAGCCCATGGTATCGGGGATAGCATAACTGACTGGATAGAACAATGGCTGATTGACAGAAGACAACGAGTTGTAGTAGATGGAGAAGTTTCAAATTGGAAATCGGTTTTGAGTGGGGTACCTCAAGGATCAGTATTAGGACCTATATTATTCTTAATTTATATCAATGACTTGGACGACAGTATAACAAGTAACGTATTGAAATTTGCGGATGACACAAAACTGTTTAGAAAAGTTAATACTGATGGTGATAAACAACATTTACAAAACGATCTAGACAGATTAGTGAAATGGTCTGAGAAATGGCAGATGTTGTTCAATTTTGGGAAATGTAAATGCCTACATACAGGACATGGGAACTTGAATGTAAACTATAAAATGGGAGATACTGTTCTGGGTACTACTGTAAAAGAAAAGATCTTAGGAGTTACAATAAGCGCTGATATGAAAGTTTCAGAGCAGTGTGGTATTGCAGCTTCAAAGGGTAATCAAATTCTTGGATTGATTAGAAGAAACATAACATACAAGGGAAAAAAGTTAATTATACCTCTTTATAAAGCAATAGTTAGACCTCATTTAGAATACTGTATACAAGCATGGAGACCATATCGTAAGAAAGATATAGATACGCTTGAACGCATACAAAGGAGAGCAACTAAAATGATTCCAGAACTGAGAGACCTTAGTTATGAAGA
>OY759272.1:32462126-32539626 GCA_963662155.1 Lamellibrachia columna | reverse complement strand
TACATACATACATACATACATACATACATACATACATACATACATACATACATACATACATACATACATACATACATGCACGCATACATACATACATACATACATACATACATACATACATACATACATACATACATGCACGCATACATACATACATACATGCATGCATACATACATACATGCATACATACATACATACATACATACATACATACATACATACATACATACATACATACGTATATACGTACACGCAGACAGACAGACAGACAGACAGAAACAGTAACAGCAGAGGGAGGGAGGGAGGGAGGGAAGGAGGGAGGGAGGGAGGGAGGGAGGGAGGGATGGAGGGAGGGAGGGAGGGAGGGAGGTAGGGAGGGAGGGAGGGAGGGAGGGAGGGAGGGAGGGAGGGAGGGAGGGAGGGAGGGAGGGAGGGAGGGATATTGATATACAAAGATACAGAGTGACATAAATAAATCAAACTTTCAAAATAAAACAAACAGCGAGACAGGGAGTCCACAATGACGTCAGACGGTCACTTCTGTTCCGGCACGATTCAACAACCGACGCCTCTAACCTTGCGTCAACTTATGACGCTAACCAAACATAATCTCACACAGCTATGCATCTCAAGTGATTACTGTTACGGGCTAAGATGTCCAACATCATTCCTGGTTAACCAAAACAAACAATCAATAAAATGTACCCGCTTCAGCGCACGCTACAATATGTTGTCGGGACAGCGGTCTGCAATTCCGACGGCTTTTCGATCGGTCGTATATACATGCTTTTATTGCCACGATGTTGTATTGAAGGAAATGCTTGACAATATCAAAAGACACATCTCCAGCTAACCGGGTTATCACAATTTTGCAGCCTCACGGCGAGCGACCGAAATGACAGATGTGTCTTCAGAGACGGTCGTCATACGATACGCCGATATTGATTGATAATCATATTGATGTTTTATCGCGACTTGAACATTTGCAGCACGCGCTGTCAGGTTTCATTAGCGAACATCTTTGTCAAGTTTAATTTCATCGCGGTTTCCCAATCGATATTACTCATTACTTATTCCATATTTAGTAATTTCCAACACGACATAGAAACTTACCTATGTTGATATTTCGCCGACTTGCGCGATCTGTGTGTGACTCTGATTGTCGCCGCGACTGTCACAAGACCTAGTCTCGGCTTTCTATGATATATTTGATCCAATTTGCTGTTGGACCCACATTGTGCAGTCGCCACGCCCACTGCAGCTCACAGTTATACTGGCAATGTTCCTAACTCGGATAAATATCGTAGACCTTTTACACAGTAATGACTTTTTAGCTAATATTTATACTGGCAATGATCCTAACCCGGATAAATGTCATATACCTTTCACACAGTGATACTTTGTGTAATGTTCCTTTTAAACAATGATAGCAATTTACCTCCGAGTTATAATGACAATGGTTCTGTTAATCTGGATACATATATAATACAATACAATATAAAATATTTCTACTGCGCTAAAATCCTTGGGAGACCCAAGCTGGGCAGCGCACCAAAACAAAAGGGATTAAGCAGTTCCTAATCGATAAGCTGTTCCAGTGTTAACAGTTGGATTGGTACGTGAGGAGCTGTGGGAGATAAACAAGTTTAAACAGGTGGGTTTTTAGTTTACGCCGAAATGTTGTTATATTTCCTACAGACTTAGCACTAGCAGGGAGTAAGTTCCCCAGAGTCGGTGCAGCAACTGAAAAAGCTCTAGTTCCGACATTTGTCTTAACACTGGGAAAGAAAAATATATTGGAATTAGATGATATTTTGATCATAGCTCGTCCGCAAAGTGGTGGTCATTGTTCCAGAGTTATAATGTCAATGGTTCTAACCCGAATAAACATCATATACCTTTCACGTAGTGACACACTTTTGGCTCAAAGTTATAATGGAAATGTTCTAAGCCAAATAGATATCGTAAACCTTTCACACCGTGACAACGGTTGGTTCGGAATTATGATGGCTGTGTTTCTAACCCAGATAAATATAATGTGCATTTAAAACTTGATAGCATTTTAGGTGAGAGTTAAAATGACGATTGTTATATTAATCCGGATACATATTATAGCTCATTCACAGAGTGGTAGCCCTTTGGTCCAGAGTTATGATGTCAATGGTCCTAACCCGGATACATACCACAGACCTTTAGCACAGTGACGTCACTGCGGGTCTCAAAACTATAATGACATTGTCTGACTCTGGTTGTCGCGACTGTCACAGGACCTAGTATCAGCTTTCTATGAGAGGTTTTATCTGCTGTTCGACGCACGTTGTGCAGACGCCACGCCCACTTCCGCTCACAGTTATACTGACAATGTTTCTAACACGGACACATATGATAAAACTTTCACACACTTTTGGCTAATAGTTATAATGGCAATGGTCCTAACCCAGATACATGGCATAGACCTTTTACACAGTGAAACCCTTTTGGTTCATATTTATAATGACAAAGGACCTAACCCGGATAAGCATCATAATGATTAGTTTCACACAGTGATAGCCATTTGGCTCAGAGTTATAACAGCAATGGTCTTAACCCGGATTAAAATCACACACTTTGGTTGTCCTGGCCGCCTTTCCACATAATTAGTTATGTCAATATCTTTTGAAATTAAAGCTGAAATGATAGATTATTTTAAAAGATAGTCTTGTAATTTGAAAGCTGTGTTGTCCGTCGTTTTGTAACGTGCCTTTCGATCGCCGTGTTCCACAGGACTGGAAGGACGAAAGACTCACATGGGACAAGGAAATAAGCGACCTAACGGAGATTGTTATTGACGGTAGCACGCTTTGGAAGCCAGAATTTGCTATCATTAACGGGTATGTAGCCATATTCATGATGCAAAATCATTGGCTTATCCTGATTTATGGACTCTGCCAGTTAACGAAGGCGAAGTAGAAGTAAATAGAAGTATCCATCCTTGTCAATGCACTGCGCTGATGTGTTCGACATAAGCAATAAGAATAGTTGGCACGACACATTTGTGTTTGTGATTTATCGCGTGATGTCTGCCATCTTGTTATAATCTACCGTGAGTATGTATGTATGTATGTATGTATGTATGTATGTATGTATGTATGTATGTATGTATGTATGTATGTATGTATGTATGTATGTATGTATGTATGTATGTATGTATGTATGTATGTATGTATGAATGTATGTATGTATGTATGTATGTATGTATGTATGTATGTATGTATGTATGTATGTAAGTATGTATGTATGTATGTATGTATGTATGTATGTATGTATGTATGTATGTATGTATGTATGTATGTATGTATGTAAGTAAGTATGTATGTATGTATGTATGTATGTATGTATGTATGTATGTATGTATGTATGTATGTATGTATGTATGTATGTATGTAAGTATGTATGTATGTATGTATGTATGTATGTATGTATGTATGTATGTATGTATGTAAGTTTGTATGTATGTATGTATGTATGTATGTATGTATGTATGTATGTATGTATGTATGTATGTATGTATGTATGTATGTATGTAAGTATGTATGTATGTATGTATGTATGTATGTATGTATGTATGTATGTATGTATGTATGTATGTATGTATGTATGTATGTATGTATGTAAGTATGTATGTATGTATGTATGTATGTATGTATGTATGTATGTATGTATGTATGTATGTATGTATGTATGTATGTATGTATGTATGTATGTATGTATGTATGTATTTATCAAATATACATGCAAGAAAATGGAGCGTATGATGATACCAAGAAAATAAAACGTACAAATTACAGCATACATCAGAAAATTACACAAGAAAACACAGCGTAAAATAAACAAAAGAGCGACATCCAGATATTGTTTACCAAATTAGTTGCCAAAAAAAATTTGTGGGGGAGCTTTTTGTGGGGCCTGGTACTACAGTAGCACTTTTACCATAGTTAACCCGGCACCGATGCGTGTTAGAATACACGACTACTCTATTCCTGCAGCGTAAAGCACCGTGTAGACGTATGTTAATGCGCGTTTTATAACTCTCGCGTTTAACTGTATATCAATACCCGAACACCTCTGACATTCTACGTGACCCGTCTTCGCGGACGTTTCCATCTTTCCCCCAGAGCGGAGACGATCTACGAGAGCTACAATGAATTCCAAGCGGTGCTGCGCCCGGACGGCTCGCTGCGCTGGGAGCCGGGCGGAATCTTCAAGACCATGTGTCAAATCGACATCACTTACTACCCGTTCGACGAACAGAAATGCGACCTGACGTTCGGCGCCTGGTCTTACTACACCTCGAAGATGAACATGACGACTAACAAGGTTCTCGGTCATACCTACTCTCAAGTGGCCGCGCACTCCCCTGAGTGCCTAAAAACCCTATCAATATTAGAACAAGGCGTTACATGCCACCGTGCTAAGTGTCCGAGAGAGCACAGACTAATGCGTTGAACATCAAAAGCCAAATACACTAGCGAAGCGATGTAACAATAGCTTGGTATTTGCTCAACCTTTTAAGCACAGTCTTCACAAATTGCAATTCTTTAACGTATTTTATAAACCCCACAATCACAGCGTGGAGACGACCTTTACTGTTGTTAATGTGTTGTTTTTTATCTGCGGTCATAGTAATAGTTTATGAGATCACCAGCAGGATGCACCATTATCACTATTAGTGTGTTTGTTGCCCGCCAGGAGGTAATCAACCAAGACACGTTCGAGAAGAACGGGGAGTGGCAGGTGATGAACACGAAAGTCAACCGCGACGAGTTCTTCTTTGTTTGCTGTCCGAACCAACGTTTCGCCTTCGTCCAGTTCTCCATCTACATGAAGCGCAAGCACACCTTCTATATCATGAACGTCATTCTGCCCGGAATCCTCACATCCGCTGTTCTGCTATCCATCTTCTTCTGCACGCCGTCGCAGAAGGTGCACATAGGTGTCGCTGCGCTGCTCAGCTTCCGGTTATTCCTGTTGAACGTGGCCGACACGATACCGCGGACGTCGGACCACGTACCTTTGTTGGGTGAGGCAATATATGTCGTACTGCTCATGATAAATAACATACACCGTTGATGTTGGAACAGGGAACAAGAAATAACACAGGGTGTATGAGAATCAAAACATATATCGCAGTGCGCTTGGAAACCAAATGCGTAACATTATGCTCTTGCAATATTGATTATCAGGCATCCTATTTAGCGGTTACACAACCATTATCTGACATATTTATTTGACCGACCTTGAGGCATGCCGCGATAGTAAAATCAAAATGGCTGATTAATCGATAACTTGGGAGTAACAGGTAATGCTGCCATAAACAGGTAGTGCTGCTATAAACAGGTAATGCTGCCATAAACATTTCAGAGCCACGTGAGATTACTGCTTCAAGGGATAATAAAATTATGGGGCTAATTAGGAGAAATGTCATATATTAAGATAAACATCTAATTGTACCCCTGTACAAAACAATAGTTACACGTCATTTGAAATATTGTATATACGCATGGAGACCATATCGCAAGAAGGACATAGCTAAGCTACAGAAAGAATACAACGAAAAACAACTTAGCTGATTCCAGAACTGCGAGACCTTAGTTTTGAAATCCACTTAGTGGAGTGTGGATTGACAACACTAGAGACCAGGAGATTAAGGGGAAGCCAAATATAATGTTTTTATATTGATTAATTATTGAGGATGTTGTTATAAATGTGTTCCTCAAACTTAAAGAAGGCAGTAGAACCAGAGGACACAAAGCAGCATTAGTTAGGGACAGCAGCAGAGAAGGGAATACTTTTGAAAGATACCATGAAACCCAAGGTAATATATGTAAAATATATGTAAATTAATTTGAAATGGTTTGATGACAATGACTATAACGTAAACGTTCTGGAGATATTCTGTGATAAATAATAATAATAAATGTCTTATATCCAAATAATTGTTCTGCGGCGTTGTGCAATGGTATATCCATTATATGTGTTCGTTGTTGCAGGAATTTACCTGTCGTGCACTATGGCCATCACTACCATGGCGATGGTAACAACGGTGTTTGTGCTCAACCTGTACAGCATGCGCGAGAAGCCAGTGCCGCCGTGGGCCAAGAAGGTCTTCATCGTATACACGGCGCGCATTCTCTGCATGTGCAACTGCGCATCGCCGCACGAATCACGCGCCGCTCCACGTGACCGCCCGAGTATGCGCGCGAGCGGCATCGACGCCGATGACATCTCCGACCTTGCCGAGGACGACCAGTTCACGTCCGACACGTGCAAGGCTCGCGCTGCTAATTCAACCCGCGGCGTACCAAACGGCCGCTGGGTGTCGGGATCTGAAGGCGTGAAGGGTTCCAGTGGCGGCAGCGCGAGGGCCAACTATTCGAAGGATTGGGTGCACGTAGCGACGGTGTGTGACCGTCTCTTCTTCTGGGTTTGTCTTCTCTTCATCGTCGTCACAACACTCCTTCTCTTCCACCCTCTTATCACACTGCAGTACTCCGAAATATCCGCCACAGGCCCGAATGGGTAAACTGGATAGACGCTGCTCGATCGGGGGCGGAACGATAACACCGGCTACTGCACGACGCCGTTGGATCAACCCGTGCACCGCACGAACTGATGGCTAGAATATCACAGTAACGTAACCAGATTGTTATCAAACGAGGCCAATAACCTCATCTGGTAGTCTCGGTGTGGCGCCAATGATGCGTGTCCGTTGGATGAAGGACACCACTGACTTCAGACAATATTCACTAAAGGCCAGTGTACACGAGCGATTTGTGCCCCAGTTGGTCGGCCGACACCGAATCGCATGATAATGTGCTGCGAAATTGTATGTGCGTTTAGACGAGTGACGTGTCTAGACACCTCGGTTTAGACCTTGATTCGCGCCAATCGTATGCATCTCATTTGGCACTGCTTCAAAATCGCCGCAGACTGTCGGTCCAATTCCACCGTTTCAATCGTGGCCACAAATTGGCCTAACTAACATGTCTCGTGATGGTGTCTACTCGACCAATTCGTGCACCATGATATCGCGCGGCCGACCGATCGGGCGATTAATCGCTCGTGTAAATCGGCCATTATACTAAAAACGACTCTAGCCAAAATTCCGTATGTAGTTTTCCAATCGCGCGACGAAGAAACGATTCGGTTTTACCCAGCCCCGTCCGTCCCGAAAGTTGTGAACCGATGGATTCAAGCAACATGGACGGGGCTCAGAGTGCAGAAATGACACATGTTTCAATTGGGGTAACTAACAACTAGGCCGATGCGTGTTTTATGACATCCGCACGGTAGACGTCATTGTCGATAGCGTACATATAATATTATACATGTCAAGTGTAGATCAACTGCACGTGACATCTGACACCGAGTTTATTCATGTTTGTCTATCAAATATGTTTAACCCTTCTCGTATGCAGGACGAATGCGACATGTTCGGCTTCGATCAAGTTTGTTATGCATTTTTGCTAAATATAATGGCCTTACTTTCCGATGTTTGTTTTAATTATATTCCTAACATCAATGTACGTTCCAACGACAACATTAGATCAACATATAATATAAATTCTAATTTTCACGTCCGACAATTAAGAACCGACTTCGAGCAACGCTAGATGTAGGCCATCTACATAATTATTATATATGCCCATGATTGGAAACATGGCCGGTAGAAGGAGCCACCGCAACAAGACGCACATTCGTTGTGACGTCATTGGTAACTAGTTTACTATTCGATGATATGAATCATAGAACAAAATAGGGGCACACAAATAAAAAATCACTACTAAGACCAGAAACTGCAGCATTTCCGAAAATAGTCGGCATTGTAGCTTAGCAACTAGCATATATAAAGGTAATCAGAAAGCAACTATGCTTTTATGTATTTAAATTTATTACGCAGAGATTAACGTGGCGACGGCAAACCGACAAGTAACGATTAAACGCACGGAAAATACAAGATCCTAGTTGTTTGCAGAGCATTGTTCTAGGAGTGGGAATTTAGCTACGGCCCCTTCCGTAATGTGGGGCATAATCGGTCAATTTCTAAGCAAGATTATTACGTAAATACATAATCGAGACGTCATGTTCACTTCTCATATCTAGGAAATAAAATATAGCTATTTCGACGTTCGAATACTGCTTTCTATAGCCGTCGTTACAAAGTTCCTTCCAAAGATCTTAGCAGGACGGGTTACACATAGATGAATGACTCATGCGTACTCTCACTTCGACTAATGTGATTCTATGGCTAAATCTTAGACATATTTCCAGTTCGCCTACTGCCCAATTAAAGCATGCCCCCCACTTTGCCTACTGCCCAATTAAAACATACCCCCACTTTGCCTACTGCCCAATTAAAGCATACCCCCACTTTGCCTACTGCCCAATTAAAGCATACACCCACTTTGCCTACTGCCCAATTAAAGCATGCCCCCCACTTTGCCTACTGCCCAATTAAAGCATACCCCCACTTTGCCTACTGCCCAATTAAAGCATACCCCCACTTTGCCTACTGCCCAATTAAAGCATACACCCACTTTGCCTACTGCCCAATTAAAGCATACTCCCACTTTGCCTACTGCCCAATTAAAGCATACACCCACTTTGCCTAATCTTATCTACACATACTTGGTCTGGCTTCAGACTAATCAAACGTTAATTGGATGTGGCTTATTTTAGCTATTTAATACAAACAGTGGCTTTGCCCTAGAGTTTTTACTGAGTTAAATCCAAGTTCTTTTTTGGTTTTGTAAATGTTGAATATAAGTAAATAATAATTAAAAGATTTCACTCAGGATTTTCTAAAATACATTTTTATTTATTTAATTTGGTTGTTTCACCATGTCTAAAAATAACTTAATTAAATTGTAATGACAAAGTGGGAGAGGAGCTACCCTAATGCAGAGTGGGTGAAGTGGGACTAATGTTAAAATAGATATCTTTGTCCACTTGCATCAAGGTTTTTTGCTTTGGATGGCAATCTTGTTAAATCTTGTTAAATGGCAACGTTGATGTTCTTGATGGCACGCAATCCCGGTGGTCTCTTTCGAATGTTTGACCCTCACATTCCTTGCTTGATAACAGCGTTTCTTACTGGAGTTTTGATCATCGGATTTTCCATAGTTATTAAACAAACGCAAGGAGCTTGTTATTTGCCATTCTCTGGATAGAAATGTCCGTTCCTATACAACACTGGAGTAGTTTCCAGTTACATAAACTCTTATTATGTCTGCCAGTTATTTCATACTCTGCATCCCTTCGCCCTCCCCCCCGCTTCATTGCCACATCCTTCGATGTTGAACTGCCTCTCTGCCTCCTTCCCCTCCCATATCTTCCCCCACCCTGTCTTCCTGCTTATACTACCGTCCGTCCGCAGTCCCTCTCTCCATTCATATCTCCATCCCCCTTCACTCCCTCGTCTACCTCCCTTCTTCCCACCCTCCCTTCCTTCATACCCTTTCATTATTCCAAATATTTTCAAGTGTCGCTTCGAGATTTGCGCCCTCCGAAACGAAGAAGTAAAATTCATCATTGACGACCTTGAGTTATAGCAGCAATCACCATGGTGACGTGCGAAGATTGCCGTAATAATTACTCACGGGTGATATGTTATATGGCATTAATTAGGCAGCCGTATGCGCATTTGATGATTTAATCCGGAACAACTATGCAACGACTGTGCGTAACGTATATTTAGTAGCCGATAATTGCATTCGGCAATTCCATGACCCCTTGACTCGACCGTACGCTTCACTGGCGCACAAAGTAACCGTCGGACGCTCCATTCAATGTTTAGTCATAAACCTGGTAGCAGCGATGGAAGGAGCATTAAGTCGAGTTCTTCTGCGTACACTTAGTGGATTTGAAAGTTAGACGCGACGTGCTACTAAACTCGAGGCTGAGTCGAACGATCACGTCGACTTTGGTGTATCAAGATCCCGCATTTCGGTGGCGGAGTGCCACCGCCCACTGCCTTCAACGCAACGGCCCCGACAGCCTCCAGCACGGTCGGTGGGCACAGGCATGTCTTGATTTTCTTGTTGAATTAACCTCACGAATTAATTATTTAGGACAAAGTAATTGAACCGTAAAATTTATCTCATGTTACAGAAGAAGAGACGTAAACTTAGGACAAAGTAATTGAACCGTAAAATGTATCTCAGGTTACAGAAGAAGAGACATAAACTTAGGACAAAGTAATTGAACCGTAAAATGTATCTCAGGTTACAGAAGAAGAGACATAAACTTAGGACAAAGTAATTGAACCGTAAAATGTATCTCAGGTTACAGAAGAAGAGACGTAAACTTAGGACAAAGTAATTGAACCGTAAAATGTATCTCAGGTTACAGAAGAAGAGACGTAAACTTAGGACAAAGTAATTGAACCGTAAAATGTATCTCAGGTTACAGAAGAAGAGACGTAAACTTCAGTACAAGATGTTGGGTGGAATGTGGGTTTTTGCAAACGCACTCTGCACATTTTCTGGAATAAGTTATGATAACTTTTGATTGTGCAAAACGAGAGGCATTTGTGCAATAGAAATATGTCAACGCAATATCACCCAGTAAATACAAACTGATACATATTTATCTTGTTTGCTAAACAATCTGCCGCTATACATATTGCAAACAGTATATGCAACGTTCAGCCCTACCAACGTTCAGCCCTACCAACGTTCAGTCCTACCAACGTTCAGCGTTACCAACGTTCAGTCCTACCAACGTTCAGCCCTACCAACGTTCAGCCCTACCAACGTTCAGCCCTACCAACGTTCAGTCCTACCAACGTTCAGCCCTACAAACGTTCAGCCCTACCAACGTTCAGCCTTACCAACGTTCAGCCCTACCAACGTTCAGCCCTACCAACATTCAGCCTTCCCAACGTTCAGCCCTACCAACGTTCAACCTTGCCAACGTTCACCCCTACCAACTCAACCAAATCTACAAAAGAACTACACACATGGCGGAATCGATCGCAAGCCATTGTTTGGCGTTCCATTGTTTGGCGTTCCATTGTTCCCCTGTGCTACGCCTTTGGCGCACTAGGCTAGAAACAGAAGACACAACGTCATTAATCATGAACCCGCAGACCGCATGCGCCGGTATTGTTGTAACCAGAACGTGTTAACTGGAAACATGACATAACCCGGAGCTATTTAGTTGGTTCCGCTGTGTATTGAGCCACTGGCAAACCTTATTCGTTTTAAAAGAAGTCGATGCGAGACACACAATTTGGCCGAGGCGCCACTGGAAAGACGCCACAGGTGCAAGTCCTCCAGTTGCACTTTGCAACGAATGAGCTGTAAACAACTAATAGTTATTATAGGAATTATTTTAGCGTGAAGAAAACAATTACTTGAAACATTTTTAGATATAAATTTTTATCATAATAAATGTATAAATTATAATGCTTTTCTTGAGTTAATTATTAGTTTTTTTGTCAAGAACGCCAGGTGACGCCCTCCTCAATTGATTTAGCCCACGCGAATACTTAAAACTCTCTCCTCAGTTTATTTAGCCCATGTGAATATTTAAAACTCCCACTTCAATTGATTTAGCCCATGTGAATACTTATAACTCCCCCTCAATTGATTTAGCCCATGTGGATACTTAAAACTCCCTCCTCAGTTTATTAAGCCCATGTGAATAATTTAATAATATGCAAAGTCGGTTTAATAGAAGCGTACACGCATTTGATAAAATCATCGAAATAATTGACTTTGATAGTTATATTGAGTGATTTGCAGAAGCACGAGTAGCCTCCGCACGTCATAGTAATTAGACAGGCCATTTTGTCGTCTAAAAGTGTTTAATATTTTGTCTGATGATTTCATCAAAATATAGATAACACATTTGCACAAACGATCTAGCATGTCGCAGTGGATACAGATGCGTTTGATTTTTTTCTACGAAATGATCCTAATACGAGACGTGCAAAACACCGAATTGACGAAGAATCTCTAAAGCGGCGCACGCACCTGTCCGCTGAGAACGATCTGTTCAGTAGTGTTACTGTGTGTAACTGAAAGGCAGCTACGTTTCTCACACGCACCCATAAATGGAACGTTTGTGCATACCTATTTGTAACCTAAACATTGAATACATTGCGTTTGTGTGTGGAAATATTGTTCTTTTGACTAAGTCTGTGATGTGAGCTCGGTGAGCGTATTTCACAGCAAACACTATCTTGCCAACGTCACCACATCGTTATCACATTGGACCAAAAAACTGCGCGGATCCAGCACTGGAATTGATACAATATCATGTTTGTTCTCAGATAGACACTCCCCAACCCTATACCTCTGAATTTTAAAGCAGTCCGGCAACTGGAAATTCTGGTTAGTTCGGCCTAATAGCCACAGAGCTAAACATGCCCGCGGGCAGCTGTCTGTTGCCATGCAAAATCACGCGTAAGACTTAATCCGCAATTTACTTGGCCCTCCTTGTGAGTGTACCTTGTGAGTGTACCTTGTGAGTGTACCTTGTGAGTGTACCTTGGCGAGTTAAGATGTTGTTGTACATATATGTGCTATATACAAAACCGGTTAGTTGAAACATGCTAAGGGGTTATAGTTATTACCAACATATTGTTTCACACACACACACACGCACGCACGCACGCACGCACGCACGCACGCACGCACGCACGCACGCACGAATGCACGCACGAATGCACGCACGCACGCGCACGCACGCAAGCACGCACGCACACACGCACACACGCACACTTCCTCCCTCCCTCCCTCCCTCCCTCCCTCCCTCCCCTCGCTCTCCCACCCTTTCTCTCTCTCTCCCTCCCTCTTCCTCCCTATCTCTGTATATATATATATATATATATATATATATATATATATATATATATATATATATATATATATATATATATATATATATATCTTTCTCCAACTCCTCCCTCCCTCCCTCTTAAAGCTAAAGCGTCCACTTTGTCGGACCCACTGACTGGATTAAGCGGCTCTGCTCTTGGTCGTAATTGTCTTTAATACGCCGCATTAGCGCTAATACCAGCGTCTCGTCCCTAAGCCAGTGGCAAAGACGACTTGTTTACCCGTGTTCTCTGCTAGTTGACCGCCAGGGCTATATATAGAACGAACTCTGGCTGCCATTTGATGTTGCCAGTGTCCAGGAACTGAATACGCATCGATGTGAATACGTAGCAGATGGAAATGTTTGTAAACACTCAGTACTAAGATATATATATATATATATATATATATATATATATATATATATATATATATATATATATATATATATATATTATATATATATATATATATATATATATATATATATATATATATATATATATATATATATATATATATATATATATATATATATATATATATATATATGTCGCGCATCCATACTGGTTGGAATTTACGACTATACTAACAAAACACTTGTTCTAAACAAATAGCTGTTCTAAAATAAAAAAATATTGAAATATCAATTAAACCTAATTTGTAACCACTTAAGAACAACGATAAAGTGTTATATTTAGACTTGTTGCTCTTTTGCATAGAATGACACCCATAATTGTGATGACGCCGTTGTATTTGATACTGTACTGTTTTCTTGTAAACTCCTGTTCTTGAGTCGCGATGCCTCCATTTTTTTATTTTTTTATTTATTATAAAGTAGCCAAGCCCTTTCTACCTGGTATCTATGTTATGTCTTTGTCTAATATCCCACACAGAGCAACAGCGATCCGGGGGGGTCTTAGGGGTCTCAAGAACCCCCTAGGCCATTGAGGGGGGTGTCTTAGACCCCCTGTGTCCGTGGCAAATATTACGGCAAAGGACAACGTATATATGCCTACATCGGAACCAGTGTCAATGTAAAGACTGATGTATCGTCGTCCCCCGGCTCGTAAGTAGAACGACTTTCGACTACTACTGACTGAGACCCCCCTGCCAACAAGCCTAGACCCCCCTGCAGGGGGTAGATGTGCTACCTTCGTTGAATCACAGAGTGGTTGGCAGACCACGGTGCATTATGGCAGTTGTGGCTATGTTAACGTTATGTCTGATTATAAGAAAACTGGACCATAAAAAATTCAGAAAAAAATTCACAGCCACCGCCTTCATGTGATTGACATTCTGAACACGTTTCGTCAACATCATGTGCCACCAGCTCTTTAAATCATGTCACAAACGCGCCTACCCTAAAAATTGGCAGTTTTTGTCAAATATTAGTACACATGCCGGTGGTTCGGGAATGTCACCACCAAAATACCGACATGTCTTTGAATCCGCTTCATACTGCAACGTCTCACTGCCAAAGGTGCATCATTTCGAAAGTTCCAACCTTGCTGGCTGAACACTGTTACTTCTTGGCAAACAAAATAAATAAAATCGACTAAATTGCCTTTCTTAGGCACTGCATTAGGAAGTCTGACCGTTAAGTCTGACCGTGATCTGACTTCAATATCTCACCCACAGATTCCAGCTCCCGCGTCCGGAGCTGTTTCGTCGTCAGGCTCGCGAGGGGCGCCGCGAGCAGACCGTGTGGACGGCAGTAATCCCGGCAGTAAACCCGGCAGTAGTCCCGAGGCTGACTCCCTACAGGGTTCTGAAGCAGTGTATTGATGGACATGTTATAGGGATTATTCCTGTGCCGGGATTGCTACGTGGGAATCCCCACGGCAGGTCCCGTGTAATATAATAATATTATATAATATTCTATATATATATATATATATATATATATATATATATATATATACATATATATATATATATATATATATATATATATATATATATACATACATACATATATACATATATATATATATATATATATATATATATATATATATATATATATATAATTCGCATGGACGTTGCTCACATCAACACACGTGATTTGCTGGTTATTTTTTATACACGTGCTGTGTTGCGGTCTTTCTTAGAATAGGATTTAATTTATTCAGTCACACATTATTTACATCACATGATGAGACATTCAATAGACAACAAGTGCAACTGAGGAGATCCTTTGGAAACTCACTTGGGCTTTTCACGCAGTAAAACAAGAGACTAATAATTATATTCAGCGACACAATTACATTCATGCATGCTATTACAGTGTAAAGTACGGTGAATGTGTAATAGTTTGTGAGGTATAACATTATAGTGAAAATATATATTCACTATGACATACGTCAGCGTCAGCTCAAGAAAAAGTGGGAAAGTGGGAAAGTGGGAAAGTGGGAAAGTGCGTAAACCCCAATTTACGAACTCACGACATATGCGCGCGCACAAGCACATATCATCCAAATAATCACATTAAATGAGTTATAAGGAAAACGTTGTAATAGCAACACCCATACACAATTAAGAACACAACGATTAATTTAAACCAACATTTAATGGCATAGTCAAGCAAAATCTAAAAAAAAATGTTTTCACAAAATACAGTTGGTTTAATCTTAATTTTCACCACTACTAAAAATGTTTTCATCATGAATAATTGTAAAAAATGTAAAAATAACAACTTAGTGACCTTATATGCTCCAACCAGAGCATACGAGGATAAGTAAAAATTACAGCTAGAAAATGAAAATGTTGACTCTGACGACAAGATTTTCACTATATAACTCTCCCTTAATCATGTATGGCCCCACGTGACACGTATGCCAGAATGTAAAAGGTCCTCGTTGATTAGGTATCACTTAGCATAACATTTCATTACTTACAGAATCAAGCCTCAAGTCCCAAAATTACACATAGGCTACCTAGTACTGACACCTGGTGATCGTAGGCTACACTAAATATGCAGGAAGGTCATATTATTTATAATGAACAATATAGGCCAACAATAGGCATACAAGCAAACTAATTTGCACAGGATTTTGTGGTATTGGACCTGGCTATGCTATGCACTAATCTACTAATTACTATAATAAACCATAATTTGACGACATTGTCAATGAAATAAGTTTAACTGAATGTTGACCTTTTTATAATAATAAGAAACTGACCTGATTAGAGTCTGGAGCAAGCGCTCCCTTGGGCTTGATGATCTGGGGGGTCGTGATTCTCCCCGCAGAGAACATTTTGGCAATGTAAGAGTCGGAAACATTTTTTCCTACCATCTTACAAAAATCGTCCGTTAGTGCCAACGGCAAGTTGCTCTTGGCAAACGTGGTTTCTGCTGCCTCTACCCTGTCAACTTCGGTGCCGTCGGAGACATACCGCGCGATACCGCCACCCATACCAATAACTTGTTTACAGAACGTTCAACGGCTCACGCACAACAAGAACGGCCTAGTGCGTGAGAAATATATTTTAATTTTGGTGTTAAAAACAATAGGGGAAAGTACCAAAAAACGGGACATTTCAGCCAAAAAGCGGGAAAGCGGGACCAAGGTGAAAAAGCGGGATTTCCCTTCCGAGATCGGCAATGTTGACACTTATGCTATTAATTACTGATAAAGCACATTTTAAAAATGAAAAAATTATTTACTGATTTAACATGATTTAACATGTATAACATATAACATGTATATTACATACTGATTTTTTCAGAATACTGTTGCAAATTGAGTTTAAATACCAGCATGTGATTTTTCTATTTTTAATTATTATGAACGTTAATTTTAAAACGTATTTTGATGGCATAGTAAAAATTCCATTATCCAGAATAAACCATGTTTCGGTTATACTGTTGTGTTAATATAACTTTAAACCTTCATAAAAGAAATTATTTATTGTGGAGCATGCATATCAATGCAGTACATATTGTTTGACCACGTCGAAGGGTGCTAGAGGGGTTCTGTTCGAAGCGCCGCAAGTATGGTATACAAAATATTGTTCACGTGGTCTGAAAAGTAATTTATTGTATTTTCTTATGAAGTGTGGCGCCAGATTAGGATGGAACAATTACCCGTCCAGCTAGCATGAACCCACACTGGTGAGTGACGGTAATAGGGTACGCTAATCTCCTTTGTCTTCATGTTGGTTTTATGCAAATTTGTCTGTAAATGCTCACTTCCGGCCCCAACGACACCCTGCCCACCATCGCATTTCACACATAAACACAGCTGGAATTAAAAGAAGAAAAGAGAAGAAACAATAAACATTTACTTCTAACATTGATTAAAACAACTAGTATTAAAATGTAACAATACTAATACCAATGGTTTATTTTATAATGACATAGGTACATTTAACATGTTATGATTAACGTATACAGCTGAACCACACTGGGTTGAATCTGTACTGATCGCAAAACAGTTTGCACATAAGATTAAATGCCTTTCTGTCTGCGCGTATCTGCGTGTGTGCGTACGTGCGTGAGTGCGTATGTGCGTATGTACATATGTATGTATTTATGTACGTATTGTTATCATGACAGTCATTACGTCATTTTGCTAGTAAAGACAAACGCAAACATGTTTCTCTCCTTGCTTCAGCCGCGGACGTCGCTAACGCTAAAGACATGCAGCAATCGAAGGTTAGTGGAACAGTGTCCAGAGATTCCCGAGAAACGTAAAATTAATTTGTCATGTTTTGACGTACTGGCACGTTGATCTCCGAATCTAGATGCTGTCATCAATAGCCACACGTCAGCAGGAGCAATGCAATGCACATTGTCCAAATAGCGTGCATGTAAATGTGTTATATATAGTCTAAAAAGAAATTGTTTGCCCCCACACCGCATCTCACATGACTGCCCTCCAATAATATTCGCTTAGTCGTGTACACGAATCACGGTTTTCAAACCGGTAATGCATCTTGAGCAAACTCCTGTCAGCTAGATTCTATCCATTAAATACTAAAGGATGTTAAAGTTGGCCTTCCAATATATTACGACTAGTTAATTATATTAATTTGGTATACACGTACCTATATGTCTATATGTATAGCTACCTATCGGTCTATCTACATAGCTATCCACATGCTTGTCTATCTATATACACGTTTGCCTGTTTATCTGCATGTACATCAGCCTGTCTAAACGTCTGTAAATATGCGGTATATTTGTCTGTCTACATGCCTTCATATAACCCAACAGATACCCACTTACATTCGTAAACTACGATGGAAAGCCGGTGATATTTGCCTGTATACGTGCTGCATGTCTGTCTTTCTACATGCCTGTCCATCTGCGTCTCTATACGCTCGACTATTTGTACGTATGTCTGTGTGTCTGCCTGTTGCCTATCTATCTCTGTCTATCTCACTAGCAGTCCTTCCGCCCGTCTATTGGTGCATCACTCAGTCTACAGCTATACACCCTCTATGCACCAGGAACCCCGTAAGGACGAGGAGAAGGCAGCGTCGGAGAAAGGACCCAGCTCTCCGACGTCGATGGCGAGCCGGATGGAGACACCCACCCGCAAACCATCCATGATGAACCTTATGGGCAGGGCGAGTAACGTTAGTACGCCGGTTAGAAAACCTTATGGGCAGGGCGAGTAACATTAGTACGCCGGTTAGAAAACCTTATGGGCAGGGCGAGTAACATTAGTACGCCGGTTAGAAAACCTTATGGGCAGGGCGAGTAACATTAGTACGCCGGTTAGAAAACCTTATGGGCAGGGCGAGTAACATTAGTACGCCGGTTAGAAAACAGACGCAGGGTTAGATGAGGAGAACCCTCGAACGTGTGGCGTTATTCGACACGATGTGTTGGGTGCGCGATTCGCTAAGACACCTTAACTATGAAATAACAGTGGTGAATTGGATCTAGATAAATTAGCTGAATAGTCTGTGATGAATAAGCAAATATGTTTTAAACTTCGTACATATAAAAGTGTATCATTGTGGAATGCTGGAATTATATTAGTCTTCTAAGATCTGCTCGTTGCACATTTTGATTGGAGAATGTCTTTCTTTTCGCTTCGCGATGTATATCGTAGGAAGATTCATACATCATTGTCAACTGTCTCTTTGCCAGGTGTCCCTCACAAGCATCGGCATCTCGATGAAGTTTACTCGCAGTCTCCGGGAAGCTGCAGCCAAAGTGAAGGTGAGTAGAGTGATTAGTTTGGAGATGCACACACCTCTCCCAGCTCCCCATTCTTTGCTTGTCTGCTCTTCTCATCCAGCTGTCTTCATTAACTTGCACTTTCACTTGTTGTTATACCGTCATCGCCATTGTCTCCAGGCCTTATATCCTGGACGATTTGCATATTAAATCACTGGCTAGCGTAGCATCTTGACGTAAGTAAAAACGATGAATTGGATTTTTATGAAAATGTTTCGGGAGAACCAATGGCGGCAATTTTGGGTTTAAAACTGGCCACCATTTATAACACTATTTTGACACACATCTATTTTGATATAGATATGTGTGTAGTCGTATTATTTTGTCACACGTACATGTTTTCATTGACAACTACACTGTATTACAAAGGATTACACATATGTAATGGTGTTGCTGTGTGGCAGCCATTTTGGATTCCAAGATAACCGATTTTCAGTGACTGCCACACGAGTATTACAAAGGATTAAACATGTATAATTATGTTGATGTGTGGCAGCCATCTTGTATTGTAGGAGAAAGAGAAAGTGCCAGTGGAGAACACGTACCGACTGGCTCCAGACAACAGTGACATATTTAACCCGTGCAAAGTGTCAAATGCTCTCGAAGTTCTGCTCTCGGTGTTCCTCGCCAGCAAGTCATACTCGCCTGTGCAGTCGCCTCGTCTCGTGTGCGACCTGACGGCGCGAATCCTCGCCCGGGCCAAGAAGTGGGTATCGGCCAATACTGATACATATCCGCACTTACAATGCACACACTTTTATCGCTAAATGGATTTGCTTTTTATCCCATCTGCTTAATTTTAATGCTCCCCCCGAATGTCATATTTATATTGTTTGCTAAACAGCAAGGTTGACATATAACGGCCAAATTATATTTAAAATGGCGGTGGTTTGTTAAAGCACAGTTGGGCCGTCAAGCGGTTTGAATATTTATTTGATTAATTGATTGATTGATTGACTGATTGAATGGGTTTATTAAGAGAAATTGTATCTATGAATAACAGTGTAAAACTGTATCACATATAAAACAATACCAAGAAAAGCACATAAAAGCACACCAACGCACAATTGGTTACAATGTGTTCCTCAACATATTGTAAATAAAATAAATAAATAAGTTGACATGATAATATCAGAAAAAGGAAAAGGTTTTATACTATATAACATGATCTTACGACAAACTAACGATTATACTCTGCACCGTCAATATATCCCCAAATATTTCAAAAATCATGCACCATTCTGAAATCTTGGCAATATACAATGGCAGCCAGCGTTGTGTCGGCAGGTTCAGCTACAGACGCTACAAACTGGTGGCACACGCCATCGTTGGCCAGCCGAGTGACGTAGATCTGCAGGTGGCGTCTCGATGTTTGTGGGTGGCTGGCGTTGACGACTTCGCGACAGCCACGTTTAGCAACGGCCGGATATACGCCGTGGTTGCCGTCTATGCAATCTACTTCGAGTGAGACAGTGTCGATGTGATGACGTTCTTTAATTGCTCGTATGTTCTACATCATCCACACAAGCTACGTTGGCCAAACGAATAATAAACATACATTACTACTAAATGTAAACATTAATATCATATTACGAAAACCCATCTTTCATAGTATGCAAGGCAATGTAATCGTGCGTGCGAACATACATCTTCCAGATAGCGATATATTTTCAGCAAACTCGTCCGATATAATCGCGTTGTACACGGGGCATCACGACGTGTTTGATAATTTAACGATTCCTCGCGATATCTTGTCTAAAAGACGACGTTGAGAGAAGTGAAAGTTCTTATGTGTCTGGAGGTAGGGCTCTTATATGTCTGGAGGTTGATCTCTTATGTGTCTGGAGGTTGATCTCTTATGTGTCTGGAGGTTGATCTCTTATATGTCTGCGGGTAGGGTTCTTATGTGTCTGGGTGTATGGTTTTTATGTGTCTGGAGGTACGGCTGTTATGTGTCTGGAGGTACGGCTCTTACGTGTCTGGATGTACGGTTTTTATGTGTCTGGAGGTATGGTTTTAACGTGTCTGGAGGTACGGCTTTTATGTGTCTGGAGGTATGGGTCGTATGTCTGGAGGTAGGGCGCTTACGTGTCTGGAGGTTGAGCTCTTATTTGTCTGGATATACGTTTTTTATGTGTCTGAAGGTACGTTTTTTTTTGTGCCTGGAGGTACGGCTTTTATGTGTCTGGAGGTCAGGTTTTTATGTGTCTGGAGTTACGGCTTTTATTTGTCTAGAGGTACGGTTTTTACGTGTCTGGAGATACGGCTTTATGTGTCTGGAGGTAAGGCTTTTATGTGTCTGGAGGTAAGGCTCTTATGTCTGGAGGTACGGTTGTTATGTATCTGGAGGTAGGGCTCTTGTGTGTATGGAAGTACGGTTGTTATGTGTCTGGAGGTAGGGCTCTTGCATGTCTGGAGGTATGGCTGTTATGTGTCTGGAGGTAGGGCTCTTGTGTGTCTGGAGGTACGGCTTTTGTGTATCTGGTGGTAGGGTTCTGGTGTGTCTAGAGATGTTAACTGATGTTTTTATTTGATTTATTCAATGTACACATAAAGCCTCCACATACTTCAAATGTGAATACAAAGTGATAGCACTTATTATTGTTACATTGATTAAATGTATGCACATTGATTAAATGTATGCACATTGATTAAATGTATGCACATTGATTAAATGTATGCACATATAAGCACACAATAAGCTTCAATCCTGATTTTTTAGATAATTGAATACAAGTGTTTTACTAGATAATTATATAAATTGAAACTCTCCGAGTGTTCTATGTCTACTACTCAGTCCATGCCTGTGCACATGTGTGGTAAAAACGTTTTGCCACATGATTTTAAATATGGCAAATGGAAAGACAAGATACTATAATTATAGTGAATTAACATTGTGTTGATTAAAGTTTTTAGGTTTAATGAATGGGACAAATAATTTGGAGCGTTGCCATTGATAATGCTATGAACAATGTTTAATTTAAGTTTTTTACCGGTAACATGTCGACACGTCGATGCTCTTTTGAATCATTGTGGGTTTTGGCTGGTGCATATAAAAGGAGCCGAATTCCTGGGCGGATTCGGGAATGTCCACCAGGTGCCCTGGCACCTCCCTTTATTTTTATCGGATTTTTTTTCATCAGTTCAGAATTAATTGTCAAGACACCGTGAGGTGGCGCCTTCCTGAATTTGATCCTCAGACGAGGACATTTCTAACACATAAACGTGGGGCATTGCCACAAATACTGTCATAAGAAAGTTAGCCGATGTCAATGATTTTATTTATCACAACAGGCAGCAGCATTCATTAAATGGAAACGTTTAAAATATCGGACATTTGGCAATCATATGCTGCAGTATGAAGCGGATTTAAACACGCGCAGGAATTGTTGTGGTAGCATTCCCAAAACACTGTAAGCGCATTAATATGTTGCGAGATCTTGTAATTGGTCGGGTAAGCGCGTTTGTGACATGATTAAAATAACTGGGGTAAGTTATTTTCACGAAACTGTTTAGCACATTGGCAACACATTGCCAGTGGATGTCATAAAGTATTAGAATATTTGGTGGTCACGTGTTCTTGCAATCATGCAAAACGTTAACGTGGTCACCAATGGAAACAAAAACTGTGGTCTGTACCCTTCTGTGCTACGTAGAACGTTTCACCACGCTTTGTACACACACAGTGTTACTGCTGAGTGAGCGTGCGATGTAGGCCAGACGTCATCGACCTCTTAATGATATACATCAATCATCATAAATATAATGTATGATTCCCGCCAACATCAATTGTCATCTATGCATGTATTTATCTGTTTTCCGTACATTGCATCAGTTTCTTTGTGCAAGTCCCAACACGCAAGCAATAGTAGACGCCGCCAACATGTAAACGTGTTCGTTCATCTATGATATTTGTGAGGAGTTGTCAACGACAAGACACATCTACTGAGATGACACGAAATCATACGTAGCTGTCAGACAAAACGTTTTGGCTTGAAAAATCGTAAGTGATAAAAGTTTTCAGGACGATCAATCGTTCATCGTTGTATGTTGGAAAGCAGCGAACTCTTTTTCATTGTGTGCATGTCATTATTTTTATTAAAGTGACATAAGGAGGTAGGGAGGCAGGGAGGGAGGGATGTAGGGAGACACGCAGGGACGGAGGGAGGGAGGGAGTGAGGGATGGAGGGAGGGAGGGAGGGAGGGAGGGAGGGAGGGAGGGAGGGAGGTATACTACGAGTGATCTGCCGTGAAATATTCAAAGGGAACTTTGAAACGTGTTGAGTGAAGAACTACCTGTGTCATTTTTAGGTGCTCCACGAAGGCGATACACATGACAATCCTTAAACTGCACACACTCATCTACATTCAAAAGGTGAGAGAGGAACGAACACCGAAAGGAAGGGATCGCATCATTACATGTCATCAATAGCTATGCATAATTCATAGTTCCTGTCAGTTATATAGATGGCTCATCGTATATATAGCGTACACACCGTTGCTGCGTTTTACACAATTTAATTCGAATGAGACGGTGTCGACTTTTTCTCATACATTACACGACACACGATCTGCTGCTACAACAATTTATAACCGCAACTTCGAAGCGTCAGACGTAGTAATACCACAAACATAGCAACCATATAAGCAACGATCCAGACAGACATGTTATACTCCACCAGTACGAAGTGTTTATGCGGTCGACCCGTACTTGCCCTGTTCGGTGTGTTCTGTGTACGCTACTTGTATATGGTTTACATAGACACCCAGTTGCACGATGGAAAGGCGACTTTGTTTGCGAAGACACCTTTTCGAGATAACGATACGCTTTCGAGAAACTCTTCCGACGTAATCTCGTTGCACGATGGCAAGGCAGCCTTGCCTGCGAAGACGCATCTTCCAGACAACGATATGTTTTCAGGAAACTCGTCCGACGTAATCTCGTTGCACGATGGCAAGGCAGCGTTGCCTGCGAAGACACATCTTCCAGACAACGATATGTTTTCAGGAAACTCGTCCGACGTAATCTTGTTGCACGATGGCAAGGCAGCGTTGCCTGCGAAGACACTTCTTCCAGACAACGATATGTTTTCAGGAAACTCGTCCGACGTAATCTCGTTGCACGATGGCAAGGCAGCGTTGCCTGCGAAGACACATCTTCCAGACAACGATATGTTTTCAGGAAACTCGTCCGACGTAATCTTGTTGCACGATGGCAAGGCAGCGTTGCCTGCGAAGACACATCTTCCAGACAAAGATATGTTTTTAGGAAACTCGTCCGACGTAATCTCGTTGCACGATGGCAAGGCAGACTTGCCTGCGAAGACACATCTTCCAGACAACGATATGTTTTCAGGAAACTCGTCCGACGTAATCTCGTTGCACGATGGCAAGGCAGCCTTGCCTGCGAAGACGCATCTTCCAGACAACGATATGTTTTCAGGAAACTCGTCCAACGTAATCTCGCTGTACAAAGTTTACCACGACGGATTTGACGGCAGATTTGGCAACCTGCTGTTCCAATACGCGGCCGCGTACGGCATAGCACGGATGAACAACCGATCGGCCGTCGTCCATAAGACACGCTTCAACTCGTTGTGGGAGGTGTTCGCTAACTTGACCATTCCTCGCGATAACCCGAAGAAAATGACGACTTTGAGAGAGGCGAAATACGGGACGTATGACCGGAAGTTCGAGCGACTGCCCGACTCAAACGTATTAATACACGGCTACTTTCAATCGTGGAAATACTTCCAGAGATACGAAAGCGACCTGCGAAAACAGTTCGTGTTCAAGGAATCCGTTCTCTCTGAAGCCAGGGATTACCTAATGGATATTGCTCGGACGTTAAATCGACGGCCGAAAATATCACTTTTGTCGGTGTTCACGTCCGGCGTGGAGACAGAGTGACCAAGTATTCGGGCAGATACCAAGTGCCCAGCAAATCGTACCTCGTCAGGGCGATGAATGACTTCCGCCGGAACTACTCACGAGTGCATTTCGTCGTTTGCAGTGACGATCTCGCATGGTGCAAACAGAACCTGCGCCAGCAGAAACAAGTATCGTTCTCTGAAGGTAAAGCGTTCAGCGTCGACTTCGTGATACTCAGTCTGTGCAATCACACGCTGTCGACGGTAGGTACATTCGGCTGGTGGGCGGGCAAGCTGGCAGGTGGCACCACCGTCTATTACGTGAACCATGCCAAAAAATGGACGAGCGTGTATAAACATCTCAAATTCGCTGATTACTTTCTGCCGCAGTGGATTCCGATGTCTGACTGAAACGTTGGTTGCATAGCCCCACAATGTGCCTGCAGATAGTCAACCAAATGGGCGACTTCTTCGTATCTGTTAATTATTCTGTTCTATATGTGAAGTCCAAATGCCCAGTTGCCTCAAGTGAATTCGTTTCGTCTCAAGTGCAGATTACATGAAAATGGCCTTCTCATTGGACACCAGTTCTGTGACGTACATTAACGAGAATGTATAACGGCGTAGCTGAAACGTAGCTGGTTGTGAGTTTCATATAATTAAAATACCATACCAAATATACAGTATCGTAAAATACATATACATTAATATTGTTATATTCCATGTTTTATTGGTTATTGATGTAATATATTTACCGTCTGAAATTGCATAAAACGGAATTTCACAGACCAATAAATTATCCGATTAAAAAGTTATATTTCATCTCCATCAGTGAAGATTAATTGGCGCGTCTTTAAATTTTCGAAAATACTACGAGGTGAGAGACAACAATTGCACCACGTTTAGAAATTATATTATTTTAACCCAACCGAGATGTTAAATACCAATGCAATGCAATGTCCCGTAAAACAGTCGTTCAATTAACCTATGTACATCGCTTGTTGCCTAGTAGTCCAACATATTTATTTTTTATTGAAGTTACAGAACAACAGAATATTTAACATATTTTCCGATGGTGATAACTGGTTACAAAGTGAATACAACAGCTTGACTCACGGAGTACATTATGTAGGAGGTAGTTGTTGAAGTAGACCGTTGTGTTGTGTTGTGTTGTCGTTTGAGCTGGCTCAATCTCACAGAGGTCATTTATCCAATTCCACGTCTTTCAAATTAGTGACACAGTCCATTCTGAACGTAGAGAGAAAGAAATAATTCCTGATTCCTGCCTTCCTTCCACCTAATAGATTCCGTAGAGCATGTCACTGCAGTGTTGTACACACAGCAGACATGTCACTGTATCAAGGCATGCCTTCCGTCCATCGAAGTGAGACCACAATATATGAAACATAACAATCCAGGCACGGCTGAAGCAGTAAAAACCTCAGCAACAACGGTCGAAGATCTCTACCCCAGTCACCGTCCATTTCTTGCCCCACCTCTCTGATGTAGACCGTGTGTTCATCCACGTGTCCCATCAGTTTATAGACGCCGTCTGAGCAGTAGTCATAGTTGAAGTTGAGACAGACCGAGGCTGGTCAACTGAGGCATTCCCGGTCGCACGCCTTCTCATACAGACAATGGATGGTCCTCCCGGGTATGTTCACGAGGCGGCCTTCCCCTGGGGATGTGGCAAGGAACAACTGGCTATAGCTGCTTCACGCAGTTGGTGAATCAACTTCAGATATATAGTCGGCTAGATGAAATACCCACATAACTACAATATGAGGTAGAGTATATATGTTGTAATGTACAAATAGACAATCAGCTCAGCTGCTTTCGAACAACACAAAATGTAACTGCACAATTCTAGTATGGAAAGGATGGACATTTAAAAAAATAACTATAACCACGAGAAGCCGTGAAGAGTTAGTTTATGATGTACTTAAAAATAGAGTGCACCAAATATTTGGTACATACGCATTGAGCACTGGATATGTTGCATTGTTATGACAGAAATGCAATAAGTTTTATATATGGGGCCCTGAGTATGCATAGAGTATTTATTTACAACATGTCATAGTATATAATGACTTGTATCAATGCCAAAAAAGATTCGAAAGAAATTACACAGGTGCAATCATCTTATTTTCACAGTGGACCTCGAGTACACAATACATACCTGTAACATGACCTGTAACATGTTTCTATAGCCACAGTCCACGGTCATTCCCTGTATCCACTCGAATGACCGCCTTAATGCTGGAGACGCTCTGCCAGTCAGCTATCTGGTAGCGATGAGAACCCTTGCCATACTCAACACTTATCTGAAATAGTTACACTCTGCCAGTCAGCTATCTGGAAGCCATGAGAACCCTTGCCATACTCAATACTTATCTGAAATAGTTACACTTTGTCAGTCAGCTATCTGGAAGCCATGAGAACCCTTGCCATACCCAACACGTATCTGAAACAGTTACACTCTATCAGTCAGCTATCTGGAAGCCATGAGAACCCTTACCATACCAAACACTTATCTGAAACAGTTACACTCTGTCAGTCAGCTATCTGGAAGCCATGAGAACCCTTACCATACCAAACACTTATCTGAAACAGTTACACTCTGTCAGTCAGCTATCTGGAAGCTACGGGAACCCTTGCCATATCCAGAATTTATCTGATACAGTTACACTCTGTCAGTCAGCTATCTGGGGGTATGACCAGTCATGTCAGAGCAGGCTACGTAGAAACCACATTGGAGACGGCAGGTATGACATGTCCCGAAGACACGGCACACAAAGACCTTCAGTCATGTCAGAGCAGGCTACGTGGAAACCACATTGGAGATAACAGGTATGACATGTCCCGAAGACACGGCACACAAAGAACGTCGGCCACCAAGGATCAAACGTGGCAAGAAAGATCTTCAGACACTGATTACTGTTTCCAAAATGTCATCAGGTCTGTTTTGCATTTCTTCTAGCGCACGAGCCCGAAATGAAGTTGCGAATGTTATCTTGAAAGCTGAAGCAGTCGGCAAAGCATCGTTCAAAACTTATATGAAGAAGAGGCTTATAGCCCAAACTCTCAAATTCCATGCATTCCATTTTAGTTTGACTCCGCAAAAACATCAGATAAGGCGAATTCTGGGATGGCAGAAATATATGACATACAACCAGGGGATGATACTAACACTTGGTGAGTAACATTTGATCACAACTATTGCATACTTGCTGCTAAGTCCACTGCTACAACCTGTTACTACTAATTCTGGGATGGCATGGCAGAAATATATGACATATAACCAGGGGATGATACTTACACTTGGTGAGTAACATTTGATCACAACTATTGCATACTTGCTGCTAAGTCCACTGCTACAACCTGTTACTACTAATTCTGGGATGGCATGGCAGAAATATATGACATATAACCAGGGGATGATACTTACACTTGGTGAGTAACATTTGATCACAACTATTGCATACTTGCTGCTAAGTCCACTGCTACAACCTGTTACTACTAATTCTGGGATGGCATGGCAGAAATATATGACATATAACCAGGGGATGATACTTACACTTGGTGAGTAACATTTGATCACAACTATTGCATACTTGCTGCTAAGTCAACTGCTACAACCTGTTACTACTAATTCTGGGATGGCATGGCAGAAATATATGACATATAACCAGGGGATGATACTTACACTTGGTGAGTAACATTTGATCACAACTATTGCATACTTGCTGCTAAGTCCACTGCTACAACCTGTTACTACTAATTCTGGGATGGCATGGCAGAAATATATGACATATAACCAGGGGATGATACTTACACTTGGTGAGTAACATTTGATCACAACTATTGCATACTTGCTGCTAAGTCCACTGCTACAACCTGTTACTACTAATTCTGGGATGGCATGGCAGAAATATATGACATATAACCAGGGGATGATACTTACACTTGGTGAGTAACATTTGATCACAACTATTGCATACTTGCTGCTAAGTCCACTGCTACAACCTGTTACTACTAATTCTGGGATGGCATGGCAGAAATATATGACATATAACCAGGGGATGATACTTACACTTGGTGAGTAACATTTGATCACAACTATTGCATACTTGCTGCTAAGTCCACTGCTACAACCTGTTACTACTAATTCTGGGATGGCATGGCAGAAATATATGACATATAACCAGGGGATGATACTTACACTTGGTGAGTAACATTTGATCACAACTATTACATACTTGCTGGTAAGTCCACTGTTACAACCTGTTACTACTAATTCTGGGATGGCATGGCAGAAATATATGACATATAACCAGGGGATGATACTTACACTTGGTGAGTAACATTTGATCACAACTATTGCATACTTGCTGCTAAGTCCACTGCTACAACCTGTTACTACTAATTCTGGGATGGCATGGCAGAAATATATGACATACAACCAGGGGATGATACTTACACTTGGTGAGTAACATTTGATCACAACTATTGCATACTTGCTGCTAAGTCCACTGCTACAACCTGTTACTACTAATTCTGGGATGGCATGGCAGAAATATATGACATACAACCAGGGGATGATACTTACACTTGGTGAGTAACATTTGATCACAACTATTGCATACTTGCTTCTAAGTCCACTGCTACAACCTGTTACTACTAATTCTGGGATGGCATAGCAGAAATATATGACATACAACCAGGGGATGATACTTACACTTGGTGAGTAACATTTGATCACAACTATTGCATACTTGCTGCTAAGTCCACTGCTACAACCTGTTACTACTAATTCTGGGATGGCATGGCAGAAATATATGACATATAACCAGGGGATGATACTTACACTTGGTGAGTAACATTTGATCACAACTATTGCATACTTGCTGCTAAGTCCACTGCTACAACCTGTTACTACTAATTCTGGGATGGCATGGCAGAAATATATGACATATAACCAGGGGATGATACTTACACTTGGTGAGTAACATTTGATCACAACTATTGCATACTTGCTGCTAAGTCCACTGCTACAACCTGTTACTACTAATTCTGGGATGGCATGGCAGAAATATATGACATATAACCAGGGGATGATACTTACACTTGGTGAGTAACATTTGATCACAACTATTGCATACTTGCTGCTAAGTCCACTGTTACAACCTGTTACTACTAATTCTGGGATGGCATGGCAGAAATATATGACATATAACCAGGGGATGATACTTACACTTGGTGAGTAACATTTGATCACAACTATTGCATACTTGCTGCTAAGTCCACTGCTACAACCTGTTACTACTAATTCTGGGATGGCATGGCAGAAATATATGACATATAACCAGGGGATGATACTTACACTTGGTGAGTAACATTTGATCACAACTGTTGCATACTTGCTGCTAAGTCCACTGCTACAACCTGTTACTACTAATTCTGGGTTGGCATGGCAGAAATATATGACATATAACCAGGGGATGATACTTACACTTGGTGAGTAACATTTGATCACAACTATTGCATACTTGCTGCTAAGTCCACTGCTACAACCTGCCCCGTTACTACTGTTCTACCTGGTCTCCCATATTCAGTATTGTATTGTATTGTATTGTATTGTATTGTATTGTATTGTATTGTATTGTATTGTATTGTATTGTATTGTATTGTATTGTATTGTATTGTATTGTATTGTATTGTATTGTATTGTATTGTATTGTATTGTTTCCACTTATACCACTTTGTGTTCTAACAATTTGTTTGCATTGCAATGATGAAATGACCGTTAGAATTGTTTACACATATGGAATACGGATGTCTTCTGATGTTTGTGAAAACAGCATATGTATATTACGTATTGCTGATGGCTCTACAACCAGTCTTCTTCAGTTTTTATTGGAATCCTTCTGGGGCTAACATAGGAGTTTACTAGTATGTTCTGTCAGGGTTGTGAGCGTAGACGCCGCACGTAATATCACATCTGGCATGGTCATGGAGTAATTGATCGATCGAGTGCATTAAAATGTATAAATATAAATTCATTGAATTAGCTTTCTAAAATAATAAAGTTGACCGAATTTTTCGGGTGTCTGGGCTGCAAAAAGTGCGCATGCACATGTGCTACGTCAGAATAATTCTCATCATGCACAAACAACCCATATAGCATGTGTAAGTCTCGTGACCTATTTTTAGCCCTGGAGGCTACAGTGCATGAGCGAAAATCGGGGCATATCAGTGAACGCCGGAAGTAGCGAAGGTTTCATTCCATGAATTCAAACTAATCACTTGTCTGAGTTGGAAATTTATCATTTATCATATTAAAACAACCAGTCTTCTTCAGTTTTTTATTGGGCACCTTCTGGGACTAACGTACGAGTTTACCTGTGTCCTGTAGGGTTTGTTAGCGTAGACGCTGCCATTGGGCACTACTAACGCATGTGGCTAGACTTTATTGTCTATGCACTTACACATTTTTTAACTATACACTGGGAAGAAAATAAATTTACTTTACTTCGCTTAATGGCAAGCCAATGCATACCAGTTGAGCCAATGACAGCCATCATTGGCCCAATCACGTTTTTGTAATGGCAAGCCAATGCCAGTTTAGCCAACGACAGCCAGCATTGGCCCAATATTTTGTTCATGGCAAGCCAATGTCAACTGAGCCAATGACATCCATCATTATCTCACTCATGTTTTTTAATGGCTAGAAAGATATCGATCAAAAAGTTGTTACGATGCTTATGCGAATATTGTAAAATCGTGCAATTTCTTCTTCAAACTCTAGATTGATTGTCAATGAGATTTTTTTTCATCTGAAAATATATGTAGTAGCGCCGACGAGTGGTGGTGATTATGGCCCTCGGTGAATTCGGTCCAACTGCCACGTGCATGAAACCAGTCACTTTATAATGGCGCGAATGGGAGGTGAATTCGACTGATGTTATTTCGGCTTGGTGATATCGGTGACTGAAGTGGCACGCAATATGTAATCTATTTCCAGTTCTCCAGAAAATGTCCGAATTCACGGGGCCGAATTCACCGTGAGCCGACATCACCTGTATCCACGCTGGCAGCTCGCTTCAGTCCTACCGGTAGGTGGACAGTGGTCGTCGACGCCCGTGTCGCTGCCTGTCTTCCACGGATTGGTGGCATCAACATAGCTTCCACTGTTTGGAATAGTGTTGGCAAACATCCTCTTTCAAAGTAATTTTAACACCAGGATAACACAGGGCTGCCATTTTCTTTGACTCTGGTCCGGAAAGCAGTCGAAACAAGTTTTCTCGAAGCGAACAAAGCCGGCTGTGCTACGTCGGCTTGAAGTTTGCTTTTTAAAAACAAAGTTGGCTCTGTAGGGATTTTAGACCAACTACATGTTCTGACGTTCACTTCTAAGCAACCGCTATCGCTATCAACGCTACGGTGAATGCATGGAAAGTCCCAGTCTCGTAGCACTTCCTTGTCATCAGTGACGTCACGTCGAAGCTTGCCGATAATCGCGGGGAAAATATGTATAATCGAGGCAGGCCGGTAGAACAGACTATTATTAGGAATTATTAATTAATTGAAATCTAATTATATTTTAGGTGTTGCGGAAATGGAAATATACTACAATATGGTCAACTAACAGTTAAGGCGCAGACACCCATCAAATATGTCCGTTTCTAGTATTACAACTTTCAAACTAGGTTCGTGTAGAATGAAGGCATGCAACATTTCAGTAAAATAAAACTTGCAAACTAGTGGCGACCATTTGGGATAGTTTCTCTATTGTGATAGTATAGCGATCGCTGTATAACTACTGCAATGCTATTGCGAAATGATATTGCGTTTCTTAACTATCGTGACAATATTGAAATAGTATCACAGAACAGCGAATAGCCATGAGAACAATCCCAAAGCGTAGTTGAAGGGTGGCGCTGAATCCGTGAATGACGATGTTTAATCGATTGTTGAGTTAAGGTCAATAAATAAATACAATTAACAAATATAGTTGAAACAACATGTATATTGACATTATTACAGTGACACAAGTACCCACGCTGAATTCTTTTGCCAACTATCGTTACCGTTTATAGTTTAGTGTGCTGATAACCATCGATAGTTCAATTTACTATCGATTATTGCGATGCATCGATAGTTCGATGTACATCCGCACTGCAAACTATATCATAACGATTATTGCTGCTTGTACAGCTCACATTATATGAGCATAACTATTCACGTACTGGCGCAAAGCTAAATGAACGAACATCGTGAACTTTACTTTGATATATACGTTGTGTTTAATATGTATTAACGTATAACTTTTACGAACATTTGAAAGAGGGCAAGATTTACAATTAAACCACAAATACATATAATCCTCATTACTAATAACATCAGTAAAAAATCGTCAGGATATTAATAATAATACAATTATACTACATTTTGATATTCAGCACACATTTCTGAATACCGCACAACAGTATGAATGAAAATACAAAGGTTTAATATTCACAAGCACGGTTACTTAATTAACATTAAAATGAGGAAATAGTTATACTGTGATGAGGAATGAGGAAACCATTCTAACGCTCGCTTCTAAACAACCGCAGTATAACTATGTCCGTTTCTAGTATATTACTACTTTCAAACTAGGTTCGTGTACATCGAAGGTATACAACATTTCAGTAAAATGAAACTTACAAACTAGTGGCGACCATCGGGGATAGTTTCTCTATTGTGATAGTATAGCATATGTTTAGAAGCGAGCATACTGAGGAAATAGTTATACTGTAGCCTTCCGTGTGTAAAATAGTTATACTGTAGTGGCGTGTGTCATATATGATTAAGTACTCATACCGGATACAATTTATTTGTCATTGACACCACCCAGATATCATATTACATGGGCAACATACACTGTATACAATACCACGTGGTTCATTGCTCACTTATACGATAATTACGTATCTGATCGATTAGTTTTATAGCCGTCCGTGTTCAAACTGATTGTAATGGCAACGTATCATCTTTATGCCATAAATTAATGACACCACTTTCTTCGGGTATTTGGCCATGTTATTATTTAAACGAACTTATCACCAAACCATTCGATCTACATAGTTTGATCTACATATAACAAGGGCGGGCGACATAGAGATTCACATCTGATGGACTATTGATAAGAAGACGGCATCTCTGTGCACATGTTTGCAACTTTCTTGCTGTTAGTGCATTTATGTGTCAACCATCAATGTCACATGAAGTAGTTGTTCTCAAACAATGAGTTTGGTTTACGGTTAACTGATGAATAGTTTTTTAGCAAATGGATTCCAGATTAATAACGCATACGGTTTACTAAGTTGAACGATGTCGCCTCTTTGCACGTGGGTTGTAGCAATACATGTAGCTTCGTCACTTCGAAAAAATACATTTCTAATCATACGAACATTAAGTCTGTAACGAGGACAGTCAACGTGATTCCGGTGAAGCAGTGCTGGACTACCGACTCCGAAAACTGTTCTCATGCGCCATGTTTCTCATCGTAGCATCTAACTCGAATATATGGAGTAGGTCTGAAACATTCGCGCCAGAAGCACCTCGAGTCGGGACGAGAATAGAGATGTGTGAATCAGGGACATTGTCGACGGTCGAGCGAGCAGTGCAGGACGTTGGTAATTACGAATATACGTGTTGTAAAGGCCACTGACGCCGACGTGAGTTTGACGGCACGCCCACGTAAGTCCGGCGTCAAGTCCACTTGAGTGTGACGACACCACGTCACGCCCACTCAGGCCCCACGAGGCACCCCACGAACACGAATAATGCCGTGATGGTCGGCGTTGTGCGACCTGAAGAACTCAACATCTTGTCTACAACAGAGAGAAAAGATGGGGTAAACATGTTCCTTTAAATCCATGACATGAGACATACTTTATATAGCTAGGTGGTGTAGTGGTTACATAGAGTTACACCATTAATCACCCCCTATACACTAAGTAACGGGTGTTCTATTTATGTCTATGAGTGGTTATAACATCGGAATGGCAAATTCAAATCCTCTAACTGCCGTTTTGAAATTTTGGTAATTTCGTTCACTCCATTTTGTATCATTTCACTCAGCTGTATAAATGAGTAGTTGGCTATAGACGGTGTTGGATATGTGAACGAATAGTCTTCGCGCAGTAATTGCAGCGAGGCTTCCCAGAGCTATGTAAGAACGTGCCATAATGTTACTTTATTATTCGAACGCTGCAAGAAAACGGCATCGGTGCTTCGGCACATACAACGTGCTTTTGTCAAACGTCATACAAACGTCATACAAACGTCATACAAGCTGCCACGTGTCCGTCGACTGGTGTCAACACAACCATTCAACAAACAACGTTCGCATAAATGAAACATCCACTGGCACGCACGAACGCACAATCACGCACGCACGCACGCACGCACGCACGCACGCACGCACGCACGCACGCACGCACGCACGCACGCACGCACGCACGCACGCACGCACGCACGCACGCACACACACACACACACACACACACACACACACACACACACACACACGCACACACACAACCAAACACACATTCATATACGCATATTAATACATGTGCTTCACTGTACAAATCTTATTTGACGACCAAATAACATCACCCACCTATCACTGCACTTCCACGCGTCACTATGGTAACTCCTCTCGGAGTCGTCGACTTTTCCTCCACTGGCCCAGGTACTGTCTGCGTCGTGATCTGCATGGCACCAGGTAAATAACTCTTATATTTTCTACCCATCTGGTTATACGATATGTGTGCATTGAGACTACTCTACATTTGGGTCAAACGGAAAACCTGCAAGCGACTCACTAGCATCATACCTGGAATATTTAGCTTAGTTTGCTAAATAGTTTGTGATAACTTTATGCTACTGGCCAACGCACCCATTTTAAAACCATATGTTTTCTCAGTAGGTTGCAATTAATTGCCAATATATCTTTCGTTGATACACACTGCTGCATTTGATCAACCGACCTCGATAAAGTGCGCCAAATTTAAATGCGACTTGAAACAGGACTTGAAATACGACTTGAAATGCGACCTGAAATTCGACTTGACATTCGACTGGGATTACGACTTGAAATAAGGCTTGAAATATGATTCGAAGCCATGCTCACTGTATCTATGATCATCAGTATTGTTTAACAAGATTTAACAAGATTGTCATCCTAGATAACAAAACAGATGACGAGTGGACCATGAAGCCAGTAGTTTATAAGGTTCCACAAATTTTTCATCTATATATAATCCGCACTTATGGGATATTTACCAATTTTATTATATATATATTCACGCTGCTAGCATTTACACAATCTGTTGATACTTTATTCCATTAATGTATTGTCCTCTGTGAGAACGAACATTATCAAATATCTAATATAAACTGTTCCTTCACTAACGTTTCTTCGTGTCCTTTAGTTTGTCTACTTTTCTTCAGTGAAACTGTTTCGTACTCATTCGATATCTTAGGAACGTTTTGTCTCTAGAGTTGCTAAACCACCTTCGTTTAGGCGCTTCTAGAATTGGTTTCATCGCCCTCCTCTGTATCCGTTCTAGCGTATCTGTGTCCTTTTTACGATATAGTATCCAATCTTGTATACAGTTTTCCAACTTGCACAACGTAACCCTTCCTGGTGATAATAATAGTTCAACCACCCTTTCTGTTGTTTCATTATTCATACGAATCTATAAAATCAGGACTTTTATTTGATATGTTCTTGATTGTCAGTGATAATATTTCAAATGTTATATAGTCCGAAACGTATAACTTGAGTAGAACTACAATGTTATATTGCGCATAAAGAAATATGTCATTAAATTGGGTCTTTGCATAAGTTATCTCAAAAAAAAAACCTATAGTATTTAGTACTGGTTCAGACTACCACCCGCCACATCAGACTATCACCCGCCCCCTCAGACAACCACCCGCCCCCTCAGACCACCACCCACCCTTCAGACCACCACCCGCCCCTTCAGACCACCACTCGCTCCCTCAGACCACCACCCGCCCCATCAGACCACCACCCGCCCCCTCATACCACCACCCGCCCCCTCATACCACCACCCGCCCCCTCATACCACCACCCGCCCACTCATACCACCACCCGCCCCCTCAGACCACCACCCTCCCCCGCAATACGTGGCGTGGGATATAACGTAGCGTGCACATTGACAATCAAAAAACATAATTCGTTTGTCCCGCAAAACGTGGCAACGACCAAACCACCGCCAACACGTAGAGCTGTACGGTTGTGTGCACTTTGAGAACGTACGCGATCACCCCCGCACTGGTCTAACTTACATTCTGTGTCGACGAACCGGGACAGATCCACCGGGCTTGTTCGACACCGGTGCTGCCCCTGACGGCGTCGTTTCTCACTGCGCAATCTGGAACATCACAAACGTTGACATTAGTGTTAAAGCGTTGCTTTTCTAGGTCTAGAATAGGTGGTACAGCAGTAGGCCTATTTGTTGTTCTAAGTCATAGCGAAGAAGCATCAGAGGCTAACAGAAATGACCAGTGGCGCCTCTGGTGAATACCTTAACAAACATTTGTCGACAAACTGTTTGCACTTGCATCGCATATCCACTACTTTCCAAACAGAGGCTCACTTCCGGTTCTGGTCCCACCCTTCAACTTCTCTGCCACAGGTGCCTTTTTGGATACTTTTCTGTCGTCTATGCGTCCTCTACACGTTATATTTATTTCCAACAAGGCATCACTTCTTCTATCAAAGATTCTAGGATCAAGCCACTAGGATTTATCGATCCAAAAGAGTATTCATAGGTGTCATTTAATCAGAAAATTGCTCGGTATTTTCAGCAGACAATAATTCCGCGTTACTGCACGAAATAAACCAATGTGTGAGTCGGCTAATCAATTTGTATTTGGACATCCATGCCTGCCCTCGTGGGGGGTAAGGTTCGAACGAACCCCTATTTTTGAGAGAAATATGCTTTACCGTAGCATTTTCTAGAAATCATCCCCAAAATCCCCAAATCCTCGGCGGATTGTATATGGTCGAAACCCTCCCCTTTCAAAACCCTGAGATTGGGCCTGATATCCCATGTTGATCCACAGGGCTTCCCCAGATATATAGCGTAATGTTATGAGAAATCAACAACATTGATAATAAATAATATTAGTAAAAAAAAGAGTATTATTCAACGTTTGTGTACAGTAAATGTCATACTGGATTTTGTGTCATAGCTAGAACGTTTGATCAACGGATTCTGGCCTTGCGTTGCCGCTACATCATGTGTGGACTGTAAATTACCCATGAAATGTATTCCTGTACATAACCCTATGTATTCAAACAAAACCAACCTAATTCCGCACACAAGTCGATATTGAACTTGTACGGATATGGAAGGTGATCGAACATCCGGGTCTCACATCGCTTCACGTCGGCCGATTGAACGGAAGTGACTATGTTTCCTACGTAGAAAGTCTTCTGGACTGGAATTCCCTGCTGGCTGGCCACGGCTTGCAGAGCGAGTCGGTAGCTCTCTTCTATGTTGATGTATTCAATCGATGGTAAGTTAATCTGGCAGTAAGAAATTGTTGACACAGTTATGAATAGTTGAATGTGGCCGCCTATGTTACAAAGATAAATCTGTTGCACATGATTAGCATTGTTGTGTGCAATGTTTCACTTTGTTTTTGTATGTACTTATTTAATTACGATTTATGTAAGGGAGACCAAGGCTAGTTATAACAATTTGCAGTTAAAGTCACTTTTTTGGTGAATGTATATTAAATGCATTATTCCTGTCAACGTATGCATATGAATTTATTATTCGTGTTAATAAAATGCACCATACCGTTGATATTCTATACAGTAGTTAGGTAGATATGTGAAGTATGTGTTACTGTTATTCGATTAATTGGATTATACACACTTGTACATCTTATACACAGTGTGTATAACAATGTATGTGTTAACATATTCATATATTAAGCTGTTTTACTACCAAAGGGAGCTAATTCCCCGGATTCTTACATAACAAACAATTGTGAATGGAATTAAAATTATTGAACGGAGTATAAATTACAAATATATATATATATATATATATATATATATATATATATATATATATATATATATATATATATATATATATATATATATATATATATATATGTAATGCGACTTCTACTTGATTGAATGATGCACACACACACACACACACACACACACACACACACACACACACACACACACACACACACACACACACACACACACACGCTCGCGCGCGCGCACGAACATCCACATTTCAATTAATCTTGCAATATTTATTAATTGCTCAAATAGGGCTGTGCCATAAACATGTAACAGGATTGAACAAGATTTCCATCCAAGGCAAAACATCCATATGACAAGTGGCCTAGGAAGCCATTGGCTTGAGCCCAACCCGCCCTGTTGAGATATTTGTTAATTTTGTTTGACGCTGCTAGAATTTACAGTACTGGTTAAAAACCAGTAAGCTGCACCAGTGAAATAAAGCGTTCACATGTCGTGGTTAAATAAATGTTGTTCTTTCAATAATATACAGCACACAACTGGCTGAGCCATCAGTACGAGCTGGTCGAGAGTTACTACAGTTGTAACAACTTGCCCCAATACAATTGTCACAATTTGCCCCAAATACAATTTTTTGCATGTGGACGATAAGAAATCCCGTATTTCAATTTAACGTATACTTATCATAACCCCTTATGATATATAGTAGACATGTTTCAAATTTCATTCACGAAACTCAAAAAGTTGCTGCGCGAGATGATATTATGCGGGCATTTTTGTCCATATCTCGACAATTTCGTCTTCTTAACTCCAGATGTTTGGACAGTGTGTCCCCTGGTGGACGTCCAACCAACTACTGTCGATGGTATCTCCACGTGTGTGTGTCTGCTGGTGGACGTCCAACCACCTACTGTCGATGATATCTACACGTGTGTGTGTCTGCTAGTGGACTTCCAACCAACTACTGTCGATGGTATCTCCACGTGTGTGTGTCTGCTGGTGGACTTCCAACCAACTACTGTCGATGATATCTCAACGTGTGTGTGTCTGCTGGTGGACTTCCAACCAACTACTGTCGATGGTATCTCCACGTGTGTGTGTCTGCTGGTGGACTTCCAACCATCTAGTGTCGATTGTAACTCCACGTGTGTGTGTCTGCTGGTGGACTTCCAACCAACTACTGTCGATGATATCTCCACGTGTGTGTGTCTGCTGGTGGACTTCCAACCACCTACTGTCGATGGTATCTCCACGTGTGTGTGTCTGCTGGTGGACTTCCAACCAACTACTGTCGATGGTATCTCCACGTGTGTGTGTCTGCTGGTGGACTTCCAACCACCTACTGTCGATGGTATCTCCACGTGTGTGTGTCTGCTGGTGGACTTCCAACCAACTACTGTCCATGGTATCTCCACGTGTGTGTGTCTGCTGGTGGACTTCCAACCAACTACTGTCGATGATATCTCCACGTGTGTGTGTCTGCTGGTGGACTTCCAACCAACTACTGTCGATGGTATCTCCATATGTGTGCTATGTTTTCGTAAAACGACTATGTAACATCGTGCCCCATATACAACTAACCTCGGTTTCCCCTACATATGTGCTTTCAACAAGGACATTGAATGTAAATGAAATATAACTGAAGCAGAGTTTCCAAGTTTGCGCGTATAATAAGGAACACGCTGCCATTATTGGTAATTAAATTTCTCTCTTACTTACGGCTTACGGATCCCTTTGTGCGCCATGTGTCGCATAGGGCATGTACAAAAGTCCGCCATTCCGCCCTGTCAGCCGCCCTCTGTGCCGCCTCTGCCCATGATGTCCACCCAAACGCATCTCGTTCTTTTTCCGCCATTCTCCGCCATGTCTCTTTTGGTCTTCCGATCGCTCTCTTTCCCACAGGTGTCCAATTCATCACTATACGGCAGTCATTTGTATTTTCAAATCGAAGGATATGGCCAATAAAACTCCATCTTCTAGCCTTGATGATGTCTGTTATCCTGCTTATTTCTACCTCTTCATACAGTTTTTCGTTTGAAATTTTTTTTGGCCAGAATATATGTAGAATTCGACGCAAACATCTATTGTGAAATATATTGAGCCTTTGTCCATCATTTTGGTTTACCTTCCAGCATTCTGCTCCGTATAGTAGAACTGACATCACATTGCTCTTGTAGATTCTGAGTTTCGTTTTCCTTCTGTATTGGCCTGATGCCCACACTTTCCTCAGTTTATAATAGGCTGCTCTCGCTTTCTTTATGCGTGCGCTTATATCTGCTGTTGAACCTTTGTCTGCATCCATAACTGAGCCTAGATAAGTGAAACTATCAACAGTCTCTACATTGTCTATGCCTATTACTATTGGTTGGTTATCATCAGTCTTGATCTTCATCACTTTCGTTTTGGCTGTGTTTATGTGTAGTCCAGTTCTCTTTGCATGCACTTCTAGCTCGTTTGTCTGTAAGTTTCTTCTTGATGTTGATAACAGAGCTAAATCGTCTGCAAAATCTAGGTCCTCCATCGTATCTAATCCCCATTGAATTCCTCTTTTCCTTCTAGTTGTTTTCCGCATAATCCAGTCTATCACCAATACAAACAAAAACCCTGACATCACACATCCTTGCCTCACTCCCGACATCACAGGAAACCATTTTGACAATTTGCCTTCATGCTCAACTGCACATCTGAAGTTTTTGTAAGACATTTTCACAAGATTGATAATTTTGGATGGAATTCCATAGTATTTCATAACATACATTCTCCATAAACTCTCTCTGTGAATACTATCAAAAGCTTTCCTAAAATCCACATAGTTGATGAAGAGTGGGCTATTCCATTCGAGGCACTGGTCGATGATATTCCTTAATATGAAACTTTGCTGCATACATACTTTCCCCCTTCTGAAACCTGCTTGTTCTTTCCTCAGTTTGTTATCGAGCGCATCTCTTATCCTGACTATAATCACCCTTCCCAGCACCTTGCTGGGAACTGACAACAACGTAACACCTCTCCAGTTATTACAGTTCTCCAGGTCACCTTTTTTAGGTAATTTAATGATGACTCCTTTCTGCCATTCTTCAGGTATTTCTTCATTCTTCCATATTAATTTGAACACTTCCTCAAGTTTTCGTGCTACCATATTACTCTGTGTTTTCAACATTTCAGCCTGTATGTTATCAACTCCTGGTGATTTTCCGTTTCCCAACGCTTTTATACTTTTTTCAATTTCTTCTATAGTAGGCGGATTAGTGTCAATGTCTATGTCGAATAATTCATTGTTCGGAACATCAACAGGATCGTCAGGTGCCTCTGAGTTCAGAACCTCAGAGAAGTGTTCTCTCCATCTCTCTATCTGGTCTGCTTCTGATTTTATTACTTCTCCACCTTTGTTCTTGACCGGTGTACTTTTTCTGCAGCTTTCATTAGTTATTTTCTTGGTCAGTGTAAACAGCGTTCTTTGTTCACCTCTGTTTGCAGCATGCTCTGCTTGCTTTGCAAGGTCATCCATATACGTCCTTTTGTCTGCACGGACACTCTTTTTAACTTCTTTGTCTTTGGCTATATACTTGTTCTTTAGTATTGTCTTTAGCCTTTCCGACTTGGTAGCATTGATTTTGTCCTTGATTGCTTTCCGCTCGCTTACTTTTTCCAGGCTTCTTCCTGTCATCCATCCTTGTTGTGCGTGCGTTCTGAATCCAAGAACTTCTTCGCTAGCACCACAAATAGCTTCCTTCACCCCTGACCAACAATCTTCTACTCTTTCAGTGTGTTCCAACACCTGGAACCTATTACTCAGTGCAATCTTGAATTCTTGAGCAGTTTCATACACTCGAAGCTTATCAACATCATACCTCTTTCTACCGCCCTTCTCCACCGACTGTCTACACAGCTTAAGTTGGATATTGGATACAACGTGATCACTGCCTACATCTGCTCCTCTCCTTACTTTTACGTCTTTCAATGATCTTCTGAATCTTCTATCAATTGTGATGTGATCAATTTGGTTCTTGGTAACTCCATTTGGTGACGTCCACGTTAACTTGTGGATGCCCTTGTGCGGAAATATACTGCCACCGATTACAAGATTCTGCGTTTGACAAAACTCTGCGAATAAGAATCCATTTTCATTCATCTTTCCACATCCGTTCGTTCCCATCACGTTTTCATAGCCGTTATTGTCCGCTCCTATTTTTGCATTCATGTCTCCTAGGACCACAAGCATGTCATGTTTCGGTGCTGCTGTTGTTATACCGTGCAAAACTTCATAGAAGTGCTCCTTATCCACATCACTTGCATCGTTTGTGGGCGCGTAGCATTGCACTACAGTCATCTTTATGTGTTTTGAAAAGAATCTAGCAGTAATAATTCGTTCGTTCACTGGATGTCATTCGAGAAGTGTGTTCCTGTTCTTCTTAGATATTATTATCCCAACACCAAATTCGTGCCTGGTTTCTACCCCAGAATACAACACTGTCTCCCCTCCTTCTAGTCTGACTTTTCCTATTCCAGTCCACCTACTCTCGCTGATACCCAGTATGTCTATGCCATAGTTATTCATTTCATCTACAATTTGTTAAGTTTTACCATCTGCGTTCATCGTCCTCACATTCCAACACGCAACCTTGATCTGTTTTCGTGGATGTACTAACGGCTCTATCTTGGTGTTGGCTTCCTTACGGCTTTGGCGATCACCATTCATGCTATCCTCTGTCGAAGAACGAGCGCCAATATCACCCATCAGAAAGGCTGGATTTCTTGTACATGTTTCTGTAACATCCGTTGTTTTTACGGGAGCAGGTTGTTAGCCTGCCGCCCAACCCCCAACCTGGAGGACCAGGGATCACTCTTAGTCTGGAATCTCACCCTCGACCAGTCCGGCATGGTTAAACCTACTAGGGATACACGTATCCCAGCCGGCATAGCTCTCAGGATCACTGAAGCACACAAGCTACTCCACCGCGACAAGGTTGTAATCCTCAGAGTAGTATTTGTGCTATTCATATTTGTATTTTCTACCAAGTGTTGTGTTCGTAGTTTGTACCAAAATTAATTTGTTTCAAGTATATTTCTGCATGGCTCATACAAGACAAAATGGTTGATAGGCAGTAATTGTAAAGAATAAAAATGATGAACCGTTAACAAAATTGTGTCTTGTATATAGGAAGTAGATTGATACATATGTAGGTTATATATATAAATTTCTCTCTAGCTCATGTAGAAATCCAAGTGCCCCTGGGGCGTCCACAAAATTGTTTTAGGGAGGGAAAACAATTTTGTATGACAAATTACGAACACAAAGCTTTACATGTACTCAAATGTCCACTTTCAATGGACAGTAATAATAGAATGATAATGATATAATTGTATATAATTAAATATACTAGATAATATATTTAACACAGCTAATAAACAATCTACTCAATATAAAAAGTCCATATCCAGGGGGCAAGGCCAAGTGCCCCTTTTCCCCCTGCAAGGCGCCCATCAAGTGATGTCTTATGAAGTAACGTAACAAATCTACTAATATTGTGAACGCATTTGCCGTGCTGACTTACGATTGATCTTCCGGCCGCCGTCGACGGACTGACGAGTTTGTCCCACACGAGTGTGTAGGAGTCGACGGCCCACTCGGTCGGTCGCCACAGCTGAACGTGAACGGCGCTGTCGGCGCAGAACTCGACCGACAACGAGCGGAGTGGACCGACCGCCAGGGGTCGCCACTTCTCCAGAAGCACCATGTTCTGTGTCGCGAGCAGGCGACGGCACGCGTTGGCTGACAAGAAGAAGAAGATATACGCAGAAGATATATAACGCAAACGAGCTAGCTACTTGCATCATCCGTATTCAACATGCTTCGTTTGATATGTAAATTAGATCTTAGCGATTATCTTAGTCTGGCATTATATCTACATACAGTTTAGGCAGATGTGTGCTAAAGGTATTTAAGAGGGCCGCTTGGCGAAATCATCTGGGAATGAATCAAAAGAGATATGTAGATAAATACTAAATTATGTATTTTACACATAGTTTTTTCGTTTACTCAAACGCAATAATCAAATGTATATTTGCTCACGCTTGTTTTGCGAAACCGAATCTGTTGTTGTGGAACGTCTTCCATCAGAATCGTATATTGTCTACAACATGCAAAGTCGAGAATGTATGCGATATCACTCAAAACGATATCACTCAAAACGATATCACTCAAAACGACGCAATTAACAAGATTGAACAAAAATAGTAAAACGAATTTCAGAAAATATTAAGATTTAAAAAAAATTAACATCTTCACCCGAAATAACACTCTCCAGGCGGCAAGACAATAAGAACAACATTGGTTTATCGAGAGTCAAATATTTGTCCATTTATGGGACCCGTCCGTGTCAGATACCTGCTGGGTCGACAAAACCGGACATTTCCACCGTGCTTGTTCGACACCGGTGCTGCCACTGGCGGCGTCGTTTCTCGTCCCGCAACCTGGAACATTGGCAACGTTGACACTTTAAAGGGAATATATAACGATTTTCATTCATTTCATTCAATTGATACGCAGCTAATTGGGGGCTTACGTGTAATTAAAACACCTAAATTCTCTTAACTTTTCCTTCTCAAAATATGTTCATACATCTAAATTGTTCATGTTATTGTTCATGTCTTAATATTAAAATGCTGTTATTGTTATTTATTGTCAGATATTGTAAATAGCACGAATTGAAAACGAGCAAAAATAACCGGTGTTGTCTTTTTAAATCGTGTTAAATCATATGGTTAATTAAATTAATACTCATGCAACACATGTTACAATCGTGATCCTTCATATTTTTGGCATTTTCGAAAATACACATTTCTGACGTTTGAAATAAAGTAAGCCGTTTTTGTGGAATACACAAAATCAAAATCAAAATCAATTCATGGCAAATCAACATGATATGTTATTAAGTATTACAATAGGCTCACCTTAGAAAATAATATTAGTAAATGTGCGTGTCGATGCAAACGACGGGTTAATCTAACATAGGAAAATGTATCTAGTCGACGATTTATTGGTGAACTAAAACTTGTTTCTTACATATCACCAATACAAATGGCAGGATAACTATTTGTGTAACAAAGGAACTCTTTGCAATTTAATAAGGCAGGAGTAGATCAATACAAATCATATGTGAGAAAAAAAACTTGTACCGGCTACTTGCGAAAATAACTGGTCTTATTTGCTACTAAATTTAACAAGATTTAACAAGATATTATATAGTACACTATGAACAGGATGGCACATAACTACTAAGATGAGGTGTTCAAATACATGATCCATGGCGTGTATTACAATAACCTTTTGTATTTAAACAAAACTAACCTAGTTCTGTACACAAGTCAATATTGAACTTGTACGGATATGGAAGATGGTCGAACATCCGGGTCTCGCACCGTGTCATGACGGCAGATTGTTGGGAAGTGACGATGTTTCCTAAATAAAATGTCTTCTGGACAGGAATTCCCTGTTGGCTGGCCACGGCTTGCAGAGCGAGTCGGTAGCTCTCTTCTACGTTGATGTATTCAATCGACGTCAAGTTGATCTGTCAATACCACGATGGCTAAAGGCCTGTTCACACGAGCGATTAGTTGCCCGACTGATCGGACGACACAATGTCGCCCGACCAATTGGACGCATCTTTTCTTGTTTCTGTGAAACGATACGTCCAATTGACAGCGTGTCGCCCGATCGATCGGACAACTAATTGTTCGTATGAACGGGCCTTTGTGCAGTTCTGGACAGTGGTATCAAATGGTGGTCTCGGCTACGTCACTAACTAAAGATGTCGTATAATATGTTGTATAATATGCGCAACAGGTTTGATAGAATCCACACATAGTAGGCTACAAAGTACAATATTTGTGCTGTATTTTTTTTTTCTGTACGCTTGTTTAATCACAATATATGGGCACATATACATGCCTTTTTAATCAGTTGAGTCTTAAATAAAGATATTGAATTGAATTGAAACAGAGTTGCTGCGATTTCAAGCATACTATTTTGGGAATCAAAATGTTATCTAGTGCGCGTAAAACTCTGTTTTACAATAAACTATCTTTATAGAGAACAATCTTCGACAGAAGAATACACTGCAAAATTGTGAACGTCGTTTCTGACTTACGATCGATCTCCCAGTCGTGGTCGACGGACTGACGAGTTTGTCCCACACGAGTGTGTAGGAGTCAACGGCCGACTCGGTCGGTCGCCACAGCTGAACGTGAACGGCGCTGTCGGCGCAGAACTCAACCGACAGCGACCGGAGTGGGCCGACCGCCAGGGGCCGCCACTTCTCCAGAAGCACCATCTTCCGTGTATCCATCGTGTGGCTGCATGTCTTAGCTGACAGCAGGAAATTATGGCATGTTTTTTACATTTCCTGGTGAATAACAATATTTGTGACATATCATTTTATTAATGTCTATTCCGGTATGCTTTTGACAAGTTAATTAACTTATGACGCTTTTCATGACGTGGCATCCAGTCGTCACTCGATTTAGGCAAATATTTATACTCAGTTAAATTATTAAATGCATAGAAGTGGGCATGTAGGTATCCCGAGATAAGTGGGCATGTAGGTATCCCGAGATAAGTGGGCATGTAGGTATCCCGAGATAAGTGCATTTAATCGAAACTTCTGTGGCCTCTTCTTGCTAATACACATGCTCCAAGACTCGCGCATAGTTATGCATTGTGTAGCCTTTAATGTGCGCCCCAAAGCAAACAACCAAACGAACATCTTTAAGTAGGTTATGTTCAATATGTTGTGATTACAAAATATAACATAGTTTATTAAACCGTTATTTCTGTATAATTTTTTTAATTTTATCTAAAAGGTATTTCTTAATTAAGTATTACATATTATTATTATTGTTTAATTTTGTTTTTAAACAAACAAACGTTTGCATTTCGCATTTAGCCCTATGCAATACTCAATTGTATATTGACTTACGTTTGTGTAGCGATTCTGTTGTTGTAGAACTTCTTCCGTGAGAATCTTGTATTGTCTACGACATGCAAATCCGAAAATACGTGTTACTTTTTGTATGAAATATGTCTGAAAAGATGATATGAAGTGCTGGGTATCTAACTGAGGCACATGTTGTCCGAGACGTCAAATGTAACCAGATTTAACCAAAGTTAACAACATTTAACACGAGTTAACAATACTTAACATTTCCACCCAAAGCAAAGCGTTCCATATGACAGGTGGCCAAAGAAGACACTGGCTTTTGGAAATTCCAATAATTTCCAATATATGTTTGACCCGGTCTTATTGGATGTCTGTCCATGTTATGTTATACATGTCTGTCTATGTTATGTTATACATTTGTCACTGCTGATATTTCACAGTCAGTAGATGTTTTGTTCGTGCGACTTAGTTATTCATCCAAAAGCGGCATTCCATACGTTTTATATGAATTCATATGAATTCACTTGAATCCACTTGTAACTTATATGAACTCACCTTGGTTATAACTTATATGAACTCACCTTGGTTGTAACTTCAACTGAGGAGCAACTCCACAAATCCATATCGATGTCACTCCCATCATGGATCGTATCAGCATGCCCACATCCTATTAACATCATCAAACAGAACATCAATACATATATAGTATTAGCTGAGTTGCCCGGCGTTGCACGGGGAGAAAACGCATCCATAGGCCTTTTCTATAAACGCGTTCTATTTCTAAACACCTCTACGGGGGTACAGATAGACCGTAATAACTTGAAAAGTACTCAACATTGCTGCACACATCCAGCGACAAATTACTACCACGAAACAAATTAATTCCACCGTTGCAACTTCCGCAGACAGACAGACAGACATACAGATAGATAGACAGACAGACAGACAGACATACAGATAGACAGACAGACAGACAGACAGACATACAGACAGATACTGCTTTATAGGTTAGGTGTATGGAAACCTGACACAGCCGATCAAGTGTAACCGTTATTACGTTATTACGTTATTACGTTATTACGTGATTACGTTATTACGTTGGAAATTGTAATACTATTGGCACAAGCAGTTTGCATACTACAAAAATCATAGAGTTGGGAAGAAACATTTTCCCAATAAAGCCATCAAACTATCCGAAATAATGTGTATTTTCTCGTAAGATGAGGCAAACTCCCCGCCAGTGGCGCCACATAGTGAACGTAATTAAGTCACCACTGCCACAACTTACAGATTCTGCACCTCCATTTCATTTGGTAAGTTCCTATTTTTTAAAAACAAATCTCTCAATTTCAGTTGCATACAATTGTGGATAGTTTTTGCGTTGAAGATGTGCATAAGTTTGTAACTATGCTACGTATACGCATGTGCACAGACGCAATGACGTAAGTCACGTAACAAACATCGCGTTGCCCATAGAACCAGGGTTTTATACCATTCAGCACTGTCCATTTTGAATTTATGATCAAGTTGTGGTAGTGGTGATATGCTGAGTGGCGCCAATGTCGGGTTTGAAGATGAGGAATAACGCGGCAGACAAGACGTGCATGCAATATTTCCATTCCTCTTTTAACAGCTATGCTGATACGGTTTATTCTATGCTACACATGGAGAGAAGTAGACTTCCAGTGAAAGCCATCTTCGTAGGCATGACGGAAGGTAAAGGAAGAACAGGTATGCCATATAGAGGTGGGAAGACGATATAAAGGAGCGGGCGAAGCTAATGTGTAATGAACTAAACATAAAAAGTAAAGACCGTGCAGAATGGAAAACATGTGCAATGGGTGTTCTGCAAAAGCGGAGAAAACGCTTAGATACGTTCTCCTCAAAAGGACGACATCGACGACATACCTAGCTCGGAACACAGTTCGACGCCGAACTTATACGGATACTGCAGTTGGTCGAAGGCCTCCCTGACGCAGCGGTAGGTGGAGAGAAGGGGCCGCGCCGAGACAACAAGGTTGGCCTTAAAGAACCGCATCGTGACGGGGACGCTCTCTCGGCCTGCCGCCGCCTGCAGACCGAGACGATAGTCGCTCTCGACACGAATCTGCTCGTTCGTTGTAAGGTTAACCTGCCGAATGTCAGGATTTATGTCAATGGCTTACACGTTTCACGTTAATAGCGTAAGTGGCAAACATCCGTGCACAGTTAGAACGTCTTCTTTGTCGAAGATGCCAACCATGCATTCCTCAAACAAAGATATCATTTATCGTGTGATGTTTGTCATTGCTCAAATGTTAACGTGTGAGTGCGTGCGTGCGTGCGTGCGTGCGTGTGTGCGTGGGTGCGTACGTGCGTGCGTGCGTGCGTGTTATATGCCAACTATAAATAATCATCGTAGCGTAGACGCACGATTGATCTTCCAGTCGTGGTCGACGGACTGACGAGTTTGTCCCACACGAGTGTGTAGGAGTCAACGGCCGATTCGGTCGGTCGCCACAGCTGAACGTGAACGGCGCTGTCGGCGCAGAACTCGACCGACAGCGACCGGAGTGGACCGACCGCCAGGGGTCGCCACTTCTCCAGAAGCACCATGCTCCGTGTGCCCAGCATCCCCGCGCAACTGACGGCTGAATCAGAATCAGAATCAGATACATACATACATACATACATACATACATGCATACATACGTACGTACATACATACATACATACATACATACATACATACATACATACATACATACCTACATACATATATACATATATATATATTTATATATTATATAATATATATATATATATATATATATATATATATATATATATATATATATATATATATATATTATATATATATATATATATATATATATATATATATATATATATATAAATATATTATATATATATATATATATATATTATAATATATATATATATATATATATATATATATATATATATATATATATATATATATATATGTATATATTATATATATATGTTTTTTTATATATGTATATATATATATATATATATATATATATCCAGTAAAAGCGTTTATGCATATATATATATATATACACACACACACACACACACACACACACACACACACACACACACACACACACACACACACACACACACAAATGCACGGTGTGCGTTTATGTATTTGTATCCCGGAATCAGTTTCTTCCGTTTCCCTCATATACTCTGAGCGGCTGGTATCACATACCTGACACAACATCTTGGTGACCGACAGACCACGTCACGCAGGCAACAAGCAGCAACCTTAGCATCCACTTTGTCAAAGATCTATAACAATGGAAGTATAAGACAGCGGAAGGTAAACGACTCTGAACTGCAATAGCCAAAACCAGACCTGGGTCTGATCAGTGGTAAGCAAGTTATAAAATAAAGCAATCAGGCTTGTTAACAAATGTATGTCAACGCATTTGAATGCAAATACAAATGTTTCACGTGAATCAAATGCAAATGCGAATGCAAATGCCATTTTCCAAGAACGCATTCAAATGCAAATGCAAATGTTTTGGGGTCGCATTGAAATGCAAATGTTTTGGTTAAACATTTGCAAATGCATTTGAATTAATTTCAAATGTTTTGGCTTTATAATTATTAACGATTAGTTTTATTTGGAGAAACAACAACGTAATGTATACAAACACAGTATTTATTTATTTATTTAATAAATAGAGTAGTACTACTACACGAATATGTATGTAAAGTCGTACACTGAGTCACACGGGTCCAGACCTGCAGATGTGGTGGAAATGGGAGGGAGGAATAGACAATTGACAGTTTACTGGGAACCATGGCAAGGAATGAAAGGCTAATCCTTCAGGTAGGCCAGAATGGAGACAACAGACTGTCCACTGGTGGGGTCATTGGGAAGATAACCTGGTGGCTAATTACAACTAATCACTCTAGTGCAGGGGGGTTACCTAGAGGTGTCTCAAGCAGAACAAGAGGCCACTAGCACAGATAAACCAATATCAAATCATCCGAAAAACATCTCTGAAAAAGGTTATATATGCGTATGTTTAAATGCAAGGAGCATAGTAAATAAGAAAAACGAATTAAACATTATGGTAGAAGATATTGACCCTCACATAATTGGTATAACTGAATCATGGGCCAACATAGATATTACAGATGCTGAATTAGGACTGACAGGATACGTAATGTTTAGGAAAGATCGAATAGGAAGAAGGGGCGGGGGAGTTATTTTATATGTTAAAGAATCTATTCAGGCTTATGAAATAAAACTAGAAAGGGAAGCAGATTGCGATGAAGCTGTTTGGTGCAAAATTGTTTCAGGAAATTCAAAATTAACTATTGGATTAGTTTACCGAAGTCCAAACATAAACGAAGAGGACAACACAAAAATAAAAAACGCTATAAAGGAAGTTAGTAAAGGGGAATGTATCATAATGGGAGATTTTAACCATGGACACATACAATGGAATTCTCTAGAGAGCACAGGGATTGAGGATCAACAATTTCTATGTTTAATCCAGGATAGCTTTCTTACTCAGCACGTACTAGAACCAACCAGGGGAGAAAATGTATTAGATATAGTTTTGTCATCACAAAAAGAATTAGTGGACAATGTAAAAATATTTGAACCATTGGGTAATAGTGACCATAATCAAATACATTTTGACATCAATGTAAAATCAGAAAGTAAAAATAAGAAAACGTACAAGAGAAACTTCCACAAAGGTAACTACAAAGATATGAGAAAATACTTAGCACAGCTAGATTGGAATAACATGCTGATGAATAAGACCGCAATTGAATGCTGGAACATTCTTAAATATGAAATTGAGAGTATCATCGATAAATTTGTTCCCTTCCGAAAACAAGGAAAACGGTGTAGAAAGAAACATTTGTCAAAAGAGGCTATTAGAAAAATAATGCTAAAACAAACTATGTGGAGGGTTTATAGGCGTACCAGAAAGGAAGAAGACTATGCAAAATACAAAGAGGCACTTAATGCAGCTACAACTGAAATCAGACAATCTAAAAGAAGCTATGAGCAAAAACTGGCATGTAACATAAAAAATGACAGCAAGAGTTTTTATGCATATGTCAGGAGTAAACAAAACGTACAAGACAAGGTTGGACCTCTAGAAGACAGTGCTGGAAATATAATATCACAGGGGTTTTTAATGGCGGAAGACCTAAATGGTTACTTCAGTTCAGTGTTTACCAAGGAAGATATTAGTTCATTACCAGTTGCTGATGCTAAATTTCAGGGGGCTAAATCTGAATATTTAGGACCGTTAGTTGTAACTCCAGAATTGGTAGCTAAGAAAATAAGGGCAATGAAGGATAACAAATCACCGGGAGTGGATGGGATTCCTCCAAAATTACTAATGGAAACAGTAGATCAAATCAGTATACCACTTGCAAGAGTATTCAACTTGTCATTAAAAGAGGGAGTTGTTCCGTTTGAATGGAAAGAAGCAAACATCATACCATTATTTAAAAAGGGTTCGAGAAATAAGTCAGAGAATTACAGACCAGTGAGTTTAACGTCAGTGATTTGTAAATTATTAGAAAGGTTAATTAAAGACCATATGGTGGACTTCCTCGTTAAGCATAAATTATTAAATTCATCTCAACATGGATTCCTTAAAGCAAGGTCATGCTTAACAAATATGTTATGTTTTTTGGAAGAAATCACTAAGTGGATAGACGTGGGATCGCCAGTAGATATTATCTACTTAGATTTTCAGAAAGCTTTTGACAAAGTGCCACATCAAAGATTGCTACTTAAATTAAAAGCCCATGGTATCGGGGATAGCATAACTGACTGGATAGAACAATGGCTGACTGACAGAAGACAACGAGTTGTAGTAGATGGAGAAGTTTCAAATTGGAAATCGGTTTTGAGTGGGGTACCTCAAGGGTCAGTACTAGGACCTATATTATTCTTAATTTATATCAATGACTTGGACGACAGTATAACAAGTAACGTACTGAAATTTGCGGATGACACAAAACTGTTTAGAAAGGTTAATACTGATGGTGATAAACAACATTTACAAAACGATCTAGACAGATTAGTGAAATGGTCTGAGAAATGGCAGATGCTGTTCAATTTTGGGAAATGTAAATGCCTACATACAGGACATGGGAACTTGAATGTAAACTATAAAATGGGAGATACTGTTCTGGGTACTACTGTAAAAGAAAAGGACTTAGGAGTTACAATAAGCGCTGATATGAAAGTTTCAGAGCAGTGTGGTATTGCAGCTTCAAAGGGTAATCAAATTCTTGGATTGATTAGAAGAAACATAACATACAAGGGAAAAAAGTTAATTATACCTCTTTATAAAGCAATAGTTAGACCTCATTTAGAATACTGTATACAAGCATGGAGACCATATCGTAAGAAGGATATAGATACGCTTGAACGCATACAAAGGAGAGCAACTAAAATGATTCCAGAACTTAGAGACCTTAGTTATGAAGAACGCCTGAAAGAATGTGGTTTAACAACTCTAGAGACAAGGAGGTTAAGAGGAGATCAGATTGAAGTTTTTAAGATATTGAATGGGTATGAAATTATTGATAGAAATATGTTTTTCTCACTCAAGAAGGATAGCAGAACTAGAGGACATGAGGTAAAATTAGTAAAGGATCAATGTAGATTGGACATCAGGAAGCACTCGTTCTCACAGAGGACAATAAATGAATGGAACAAATTGTCTACAGATTGTGTAACTGCTAGCAGCGTGAATATGTTTAAAAACAAGGTTGACACATATCTCAGGAGGGCGGGTTATAAGTAGGTGAACATTGTTGGACTCTCGATAAGCCAATGGCTTCCTTGTCCACTTGCCATCTGGGCCTTTGGCTTGGATGGCAAATCTTGTTAAATCTTGTTAAATCTGGCTATAGGTATTCAGGGCTGGCATTGCTAATGTTTACTCCCCCAATGAGCTGCCACCCCAACCCACCCCAACAGTGCCAACACAAGACAAGGGAGTCATTTGTCTTCATTGTTTGATTTGTTTCAATGAACAGGTAATCTCTTAAGCCATCAACCAATAGACCAGTTGGTCTTTTCATGTTGTATGAATAACAGCTCAGGCATTGACCTACAGAGCACTATTTCAAAGAGCAAATTGTGAAAGTGGACTCACAGGTCAAACAGTGATTTCGTAATCTGCTGAGGGTACTGCTCATTACAGAGCAGTTTTTCCAATGGCATGTTGTAAACTTGTGAAAATGAATCTAACAGTAATTTTTACTAAAAGAATTACACATGCATTTGATTGCGCATTTGATTGTGTGTTTGAAAAATCAGATGTTTGTGGGTCGCATTCAAATGCAAATGCAAATGTTTAAGGTACGCATTCAAATCCAAATGCAAATGCATTAACAGTTTTATGGAAGCATTTGAATGCGCATTCAAATGCTCAACATTCAAATGCGCATTCAAATGCATTTGCATTTGTTAACAAGCCTGAAAGCAATTAGCAAGAGGTCTGAATCACAAATCCACTTCTCTTATATCTGCTCTATCAGACCGTAGATGAAGTTTTGCTAGCACCTGACTGTTAATTTCATTTATCGTCTGACCACCTTCTGATTTGTAGACAGTACAGAGGCATGATCTGCTCATTGAAAACAATTTTACCATGTTGTGCAACTGGATTCACAAATCAGACAATGTAATTGTATTAAAAATGTAGGTTTACTCTGCATAGTACACAATATGAGGGTTATTAAGCAATACTTAAAACAGTACAATTATCAGGTGCATAATCTAACAATAATAACTTATTTATTATAATAAAAAATATGACCATTAGACAAGTACTTTAACAGACTGCATTTATTGGTCTCGCTCCAGAATTACCTATCAATGTAGTGAGTCTTCTAGTGAGAAGATTGGTCCAAACTGGAATAAAGGGGTTATGTGCTAATTTGAATAAAGACTACTGGTGCTATATGACTTGAGTCACCATAGAAATAGACTCAGCTAGTTCTTAACACTGTCCCTTGTATGAGCAACAAAGGCTTTTTTAGGCTAATTGATGAATGGTCCCTTCATTATGGATTTCCTGGCTTGATTAAACGAACACAAGGATTATAGCCTGAACTGGTTACTAGCATAACTGTGTGCTTCTGCCTTTAGTGAAGCCTTTATTAAATTGTGTTGTATCAATCAGAAATAATGTATTTGAACATTTCAGATGCTTTATGGAATATTGTCATTGTGTTAACTACAAAAACTGTAGTTAAAATAGAATCACAACTAATTATCACAGCACCATATTTTAATGTACTCATAAAATCTGAGTACATTAAGTACGAGTATGGGTACATGACCCATAATTTCGACGAGTACGAGTACTTCAAAAATGTACTCGAGTACAAGAGTACACGAGTACCGAGTACATCGGCCCCAGGTCTGGCCAAAACATATACGTGTATTACGTGTGTATATTATACTGACAAATCAAATAACAACGGTGTTAACACAAAACCATATAATATTATGTTGGCTTTGATTTTTACCAACCGAAACTAACTTTTAATGAATGAAAATGTTGCATTAATGACCATATTATAAGCATATAATTAATGGTACAGCCGGTATTAGTAAACATGCCACAGAGATAATGCGAGTGCTGGAAAATGACAGCTACGCTAGCAAACAAGTTGAGACCTTCCAGAACAGGTGACTCCTGAATGCTCAAGGGGTATTTTGGCCCAACACGATCACCAATGAAGAGTTTCTGCGTTTAGTGTATGGATCGTGGCAGCAAATGACGTTTAAACGATTTTATTATTATCATCATCTTTATTCGGACTCAAGATCCACAAACATGTACATATTAAACAAATGATCGTGTACGTGTGATGACCAGTCGTCACGAAGGTGATCCACCATAAAGGCACGACCCAAAATGGTACGACCCAAAAAGGAGCCCCCCCGAAGAAAAGAAAAAAGACACGACTCAAAAAGGCACAAGTGAACGAAGGACTAAATGGCACATGTTGAATATTAAATGTGACTTGCAAAGAAATAATGTTGAAAAAAATTACACAACTGAGTATCGTAGTAATGATGTTACACACCAAACATCTCTGTTGGAACAACTTTAATGAAAACACTTATTGTTCTTGGTGGATGTTCACGGTAAGATAGATATAGATGGACATTTAGTAAAATATTAATAAATGTAATGAAAGTCGGCTCTAGACTTCAGTGTGTCATTGCCGCCTATAGCCCTTCATACACATCGCCAGTTACCCCTTGAAACCTGTTTTATGTATATAAAACCTTGATAACAAACGCTACCCCCCCATTGTTACTCTTTATGACTTCCATACTCTTACGAAACTAAACTATGAACTGATGGTTGCTTCTTCACCTTCAGCTTTTTTTATCAGATTCAGCTAGTTTAGCTACTCACTTAGATTAACTCAAAAGGTGAGAAATCTTTCTATCTGATGCATTCTAATTTGTGTTGAAAAAACAACCTTTGATGTCACCGATATTCACAGAGGCATTGATCTGATAGTGGTATGTTAACTTTCAACTTATATAAGGTTTTGTTGAAAAGGATTAATTGAAATCTACTTAATGGGATTAACTCAAAATGTGAGAAAGGAAACAACGTTTGATGTTAGCAATACCCAGGAAGGAAGTATTTCAATTAAGCAGCAAAACGAACAAACCTAACAATGAGTCAATGAGTGTGACCAATTAACCAACAGAATAAAAAAATCAACCTGCTCAGTCAATTAACAACTGGATCTTCATGATGAGATCTTAATTGAGTCATTCCTGTGTCATTTTCATCTGCATTATTTCTTTACACGTCACATTTAATATTAAAAATGTGCCATTTTAGTCCTTCATTCACGTGTGCCTTTTTAGGCTGTGCCTCTTTGGGTCGTGCGATTTTGGGTCGTGCCTTTATGTAGGGAGATCTTCACAACTGGGTCGTTCGTCCGTCGCATACAATGCCTGACCGCTTGGTTTTTCTTTGGACATTGACCGGACACCGCCAAAGTAAAACAATGACATAAATATTATTACAGCAACACCTCGCCAAACATTACTGATGGATACATCACATGGCTGTTTGCCTAAGAACTATGTCCGTCTAGCTAACAAACACGGCTAACGTCGTTCGATATCCCTTCGTATTTTTCTGCCAGACGTATGCCGCTATAGTAATGTAATAAATTATGTGTAAACATGAATGCTAAGGCGAAGCGTGACGGAAGTAACGTTCATAATTAGGATTGTGACGTCAGACTGTGAATCCACCAATTACAATATTGTTATCGTAAAACTAACTCTTCTCATAAATCAATGTTCAGTCGAGGTCGTCTTGCTGACTGCATTGCGTCGGCATTCTGAGTAGCCACAATAAAAATAAACACAATGTTGTTTATGTTAGGACTTCACGTAAGTAACTGCTCACTTGACCGGCGCAATGAGAACGGCGTTCTCACTAAGAATGATTTCCGCTGCCTATAAACTGGAATCGGACCTAGTATTGGGCTTTGGACCACATCCACAAGCTCGGATCATATCTACTGAGATCAGGCCAAATGTACTTGGCACGTGTCATATATACTGAGTTCAGGTCATACCTACTGGGCTTGAGCCACATCTACTGGGCTCGGAGTCGCTATATATATATATATATATATATATATATATATATATATATATATATATATATATATATATATATATATATATATATATATATATATATATATAGCGACTCCGAGCCCAGTAGATGTGGCTAAAGTCCAGTAGGTATGACCTGAACTCAGTATATATGACACGTGCCAAGTACATGTGGCCTGATCTCAGTAGATATGATCCGAGCTTGTGGATGTGGTCCAAAGCCCAATACTAGGTCCGATTCCAGAATACGACGGCGCTTGTGTTAAGCGTATTCACCTGGGCTTGTTTACCCCCCACGCCTTAATGAGTAATGAAACACGGCGAATATGCCCTACTGGCTCTGCTATTGCATATGACATGGATAAGTGGGGCAGTGCCACACCGACCCTTAACGACGTCCGTTCGATGCTTGCACAACAATTTACAGTGTCGCTTGCCTCAGTAGTAAAATGACGGCCTACTACTGCCGTCAAGTCGTAAGACGAGTACAGACTGTCGTAAGGCCCTCGTTGAGCCATGGTCGTAAGGCCTCGCTGAACCATGGTCGCAAGGTCCTCATTGAACCTTGGTCGTAAGGCCTTCGTTGAGCCATGGTAGTAAGGCTCTCTTTAAGCCATGATAGTAAAACGCTCGTTGAGCACCGGTCGTAAAGCCCTCGTTGTGCACTGGTCGTAAAGCCCTCGTTGTGCACTGGTCGTAAAGCCCTCGTTGTGCACTGGTCGTAAGGCCCTCGTTGTGCACTGGTCGTAAAGCCCTCGTTGAGCACTGGTCGTAAGGCCCTCGTTGTGCACTGGTCGTAAGGCCCTCGTTGTGCACTGGTCGTAAGGCCCTCGTTGTGCACTGGTCGTAAAGCCCTCGTTGTGCACTGGTCGTAAAGCCCTCGTTGTGCACTGGTCGTAAAGCCCTCGTTGTGCATTGGTCGTAAAGCCCTCGTTGAGCACTGGTCGTAAGGCCCTCGTTGTGCACTGGTCGTAAGGCCCTCGTTGTGCACTGGTCGTAAGGCCCTCGTTGTGCACTGGTCGTAAAGCCCTCGTTGTGCACTGGTCGTAAAGCCCTCGTTGTGCATTGGTCGTAAAGCCCTCGTTGAGCACTGGTCGTAAGGCCCTCGTTGTGCACTGGTCGTAAGGCCCTCGTTGTGCACTGGTCGTAAGGCCCTCGTTGTGCACTGGTCGTAAAGCCCTCGTTGTGCACTGGTCGTAAAGCCCTCGTTGTGCACTGGTCGTAAAGCCCTCGTTGTGCACTGGTCGTAAGGCCCTCGTTGTGCACCGGTCGTAAAGCCCTCGTTGTGCACTGGCCGTAAGGCCCTCGTTGTGCACTGGTCATAAGGCCTTCGTTGAGCCATGGTAGTAAGGCTCTCTTTAAGCCATGATAGTAAGACTCTCGTTGAGCACTGGTCGTAAAGCCCTCGTTTTGCACTGGTCGTAAGGGCCTCGTTATACACTGGTTATAACACCTTCGTTGAGGAGTGATCTGAAATCTCTCGTTGAGCTTTGGTCGTGTGGTCCGAGCCCAATATATATATATATATATATATATATATATATATATATATATATATATATATATATATATATAGCGAGAGATTTCAGAGTTCAGGTCATACCTACTGGGCTTGAGCCACATCTACTGGGCTCGGAGTCGCTATATATATATATATATATATATATATATATATATATATATATTGGGCTCGGACCACACGACCAAAGCTCAACGAGAGATTTCAGATCACTCCTCAACGAAGGTGTTATAACCAGTGTATAACGAGGCCCTTACGACCAGTGCAAAACGAGGGCTTTACGACCAGTGCTCAACGAGAGTCTTACTATCATGGCTTAAAGAGAGCCTTACTACCATGGCTCAACGAAGGCCTTATGACCAGTGCACAACGAGGGCCTTACGGCCAGTGCACAACGAGGGCTTTACGACCGGTGCACAACGAGGGCCTTACGACCAGTGCACAACGAGGGCTTTACGACCAGTGCACAACGAGGGCTTTACGACCAGTGCACAACGAGGGCTTTACGACCAGTGCACAACGAGGGCCTTACGACCAGTGCACAACGAGGGCCTTACGACCAGTGCACAACGAGGGCCTTACGACCAGTGCTCAACGAGGGCTTTACGACCAGTGCACAACGAGGGCTTTACGACCAGTGCACAACGAGGGCTTTACGACCAGTGCACAACGAGGGCCTTACGACCAGTGCACAACGAGGGCTTTACGACCAGTGCACAACGAGGGCTTTACGACCAGTGCACAACGAGGGCTTTACGACCGGTGCTCAACGAGCGTTTTACTATCATGGCTTAAAGAGAGCCTTACTACCATGGCTCAACGAAGGCCTTACGACCAAGGTTCAATGAGGACCTTGCGACCATGGTTCAGCGAGGCCTTACGACCATGGCTCAACGAGGGCCTTACGACAGTCTGTACTCGTCTTACGACTTGACGGCAGTAGTAGGCCGTCATTTTACTACTGAGGCAAGCGACACTGTAAATTGTTGTGCAAGCATCGAACGGACGTCGTTAAGGGTCGGTGTGGCACTGCCCCACTTATCCATGTCATATGCAATAGCAGAGCCAGTAGGGCATATTCGCCGTGTTTCATTACTCATTAAGGCGTGGGGGGTAAACAAGCCCAGGTGAATACGCTTAACACAAGCGCCGTCGTATTCTCACAAATATCTCCTCGTTTATGTGTCGGTGATGTCAAACCTGCTGGGTTGAACATGACAAATGGTCCATTGTAAACGCGATGTTATTGACTTCAAATTGTAACGTTTACGATGTTAGCGCAGCCGGGATTGTGTACGTTTCACATTATCTCGAAAAATTGTTTTGTTTCCAGCGTTTCAGGGTATGACGTGATTAGGGGTAGCGATTTTGGGTTCTAACACCATAACGTATGCCCCGACATGCAGATGGTATTGAGACGATGTTGATTTGACAGTTTACTGCGCTCTTACGTCTTCAGGAAATCATGCTGTAGAAACTGGATTTCGCCGGATTATTTGTTTCATCGATGTTTAGTGTGAGATGACGCGCATTGCATATCTCATATGGTACATATCTCATATGGTACATATCTCATATGGTACGTATCTCATATGGTACATATCTCATATGGTACATATGCATAATAGAAACATGAGAGGATATATATAGGAAACGGGGACGGAGTGGGAGATAGAGAGAGAGAGACAGAGAGAGGGGGGGAGAGGTAGAGGGAGATGGACAGAGACAGAGATATGGAAGAGAGAGAGAGAGAGAGAGAGAGAGAGAGAGAGAGAGAGAGAGAGAGAGAGAGAGAAGGGGACAGACAGACGAACACATACATCAACGTATAACACTAAGAGAGGTGTAAAAAAGACGGGCGGAGGGAGGGAGAAAAAAGGAATGGAGGGAAGGAGGAGGAGGAAGGGTATGAGGGAGGGAGGGAGGAAACGAAGGAGGGATTAGGGAGGGAGGGAGGGAGAGGAGGTGACTGAGTGACCGAATTAGTTAGGTAGTTTGCTAATGAACGAGCGAAACCGGGAGAAAGAAATATATGCAGTGAGAGAGGGGGTAACATAGAAAGAGAGACAAGACATGGTGGGAGGGAGTGGGGGAAGAGAGGGAAGAGGGGGAAAACAGGGGGAAAGGTAGGAGAGAAATAGGAAGACAGGATTTTGGTGAGGGTTGGATAAAGAGCGGACGGATGGAGGAACGGATAGGTATAGAGGGGGGGGAGGAAGGATGAAAAGAAGGAGGGGGAGACAGAGTGAGTGAATGACACAGTGAGGTGGTGAGTGAGTGCGTAAGAAATAGAGGAGGCAGACTAGATAACCTACCCGCAATGTGGTGCTGCACCAGTCTGGAAAACTGTTGCTGACATGTTTTCTTCTGTACTTGTTAGACACCTTCACACACCCGTACACCCAGTCCGTCCTGTACGACTTGGCAGCAGTGTTGTCCTCTCTCTCGACCGCCGTCAACAAACAACTGACAAGCACCAGCAACAAATCTCGTCTTGATATCTCCTCCAATAAATCGCGGACAGTAGAAGCGATCAGTCAACCACCACCGGTCACGACCTCACGATGAATGGGATTCCGTGGAACAGTAACGTCGACGTACGTGTACACGTTCACGCGAGCCTCGCCTCTCCGCAACTTCCCGATTTCCCTGCGTCTTTCCTACTATGGTTCCGGTCAATGCCAAACGCCTCTGGCTCGTTTTAAGTGTAAGATTCGCCGGCTCCTGCCGTGTCGGTGTGAACTATTGTGTGGTGTGAATTCATTACTTTCAGGGGCGGCCCGCGTCCTAGTCATTTACCGCATGTTTGTTTGTACGTTGTACTGCAGCGAAGATAGTGACTTTGCTTCGCTAATGGTCGTGTCAAGTCATCCGTATTCATGACTTAATTGCCCGTGACGATAACCCCCAACGTCGTTTTCAGATCTTAAATGAATGCCTCGATACTCTTCTTTTTTCGGTAGAAACGCGTCCTCGTACTGGTGTGTACACCTAGTGGCTTTTCCTGTTATCAATGTTGATATTTACTTTGTAATGCATATAAAGTGGGCGACATGTTGTGTTACAGCGTAGTTATGTGTTCTGCCAACAACAACAACAACGACACCATCAGCAGCACCAGCAGCAGCAGCAATAACAACAACAACAACAACAACAGCAACGACAACAACACTACTTATCACAACAACAACAACAACAACAACAACAACAACCAAACAACAACATCAATCGACATTATTTATTCGCGATAAACCTTACAAAACCTTGTTAAATAGTATTCGCCTAAAGGTCACGGATTTTAAATGACAGGTTGTTAACGAGAGTGGCAATTCGCCAGAGGTCATGTATGCGTGTCGAGCTATATGGCTATTTGAGTCAATTAATCGGTATCTATCAAATGCTGCTACAATACTTTACGGGCCAAGTTCAGCATAGAGAGTGAAGCAATCTACTGATATTATATTGTGGACCATGTTGACACACAAAAGTGGTACGTGTCATCCATAGTCATGATTTCCCTTGTCTTCTTTTGCATTTAATACAGAGATCATGCAGTGTTCTTCACAGAATCTTAGTAAATTCCAGCTTTGACGACCCGTGTAGTGGTTCATTGGATTTCCGACACCATAAAAGAATAGGATTCAGGAAACTGGCGGCGGATCCCCGGACCTTCTACGGGGTTGTTCACAGCAAGTGCGTGGTCTCACGTTCGGGTGACACTACAACGTGTTGGCGAATTCATATAATTCAAGCTACGGATTGGTTGTGTTTACAGTTAGTAGTCGGAGGGTCAAGAAGAAGGATAAGAAGAAGAAGAAGAAGATGCAGATATATTTTATTGATGCGTTATTAGGCCACATCAAACGGTGGAGGATTCCATAGGCACGGATAAGTGTGTTATATAAAAAGACGGGTCGCTATAAACCACACCCACTGATGTAGGGACGGTACCATTTGCCCGGTTTACATGGACTCGCTTTGGACCAGCAACAGCAGTTGTACAATCATTAATCGGCATAGCAATATTTTACTCCTGCCCCTTCAATGTGCTGGTATACGCATCTTCTTCTCTCAAACCTGGTCATTTGTCGACGACAAATCGACAAAATAATTATTTACATCGTTCGTGACAATACGTCCAGCCCAATCAATTAAACGCCCCGACCCCGCTATTCCGGCCACTCGACAGCTGCCACTCTACGGACGCAGGATTGAGCATGAAAATGTATGGATGAATCAACCCCACAACGGCTTTGATTCTTTGTCAATGGGCTGGGATCGTCCGAGGGCATTGTGGACACGGTCAACACAGCCATACCATAAATTAAGCGTGTCCCTTTACAGGATCATGACTCGGCGCAGGTAACCTTGCCAAGCAGATATTTTGCAATGCGTTCTAGTGACATTTATTTCTTGAATATGCGGTTTTTGCGTTTCTGTTGATAAACTTTGGCACGCGTAAAATAGCTTACCTGGCGTTCAAGTTCAAATGTCAAGCCTGTCCGTCGACGATCCGACCAGGCACTTGCTAGAAAAGATGCCAGTTAAAAATGATGTCATGATGATCAACCGATGCGATAATAAAAAAGTAGACCTGTTGTTCAGAGCTGGGACACTCGAACCATCAACTACGACTCGAGTTGCACTTGAGATCAACCGATGCGATAATAAAAATGTAGACCTATTACTCAGAGCTGGGGCACTCGAACCCTCAACAAGGACTCGAGTTGCACTCGAGTCGCACTTTTGCAAAACTTTAAATTTGACTTTGAGACTCGATCATTTGCAATTCGGGGCTTATTTATCAGCCAAATACTTTAAAATTGAGAATGCAATCGGAGACTTGATACTTGAGCAAGTACTTAAACTAATGAATGTACTGCGTGGGTAACTGAGATATGATCGAATTTATGTCGTTACAACCAATATAAATTTCGATCGATGACGGTTTGCGAACAGCAATACAGAAGTATGACGACGACTGGCACGGACACGTAGTCTCAAGGTAGAGGCCTGCTTCTATTAAATGACGACGACTGACACGGACACGTAGTCTCAAGGTTGAGGCCTGCTTCTATTAAACGACGACGACTGGCACGGACACGTAGTCTCAAGGTTGAGGCCTGCTTCTATTAAATGACGACGACTGGCACGGACACGTAGTCTCAAGGTTGAGGCCTGCTTCTATTAAATGACGACGACTGGCACGGACACGTAGTCTCAAGGTTGAGGCCTGCTTCTATTAAATGACGACGACTGGCACGGACACATAGTCTCAAGGTTGAGGCCTGCTTCTATTAAATGACGACGACTGACACGGACACGTAGTCTCAAGGTTGAGGCCTGCTTCTATTAAATGACAACGACTGACACGGACACGTAGTCTCAAGGTTGAGGCCTGCTTCTATTAAATGCGCATGCGCGGATGTAGCACTTTATATTGATATGAGTAAAGTATTTGTGCTTGACTTGAACTTGACTGCTTGGCATGGACAAAGACTTGATACATCACTTCGACCTGCACGGTGATGAATTGCGCTTGGACCCGAAGAAAAACAGTTTCCAACAGCACTACCTGTTATGTACTTATTCCATTCATCAGTATTGTAGTAACATTTTAACTAATACTGTGACAATGTGTTGTGAACATGCTCTGACTCGGAATTAACACGGGAAGATAGCTCAAATAGGTGAAATAAACACCAAAGACGGAAACCAAGTGGAAAATGGGGCATTAGATAATTTCAATATTCATTTAGAAGTTGGAAAGTAAATTCCATGTTTATTCGAAAATACGATCCATCCGAGTTTTATTATTGTTAGGAGAAATTGCACGTCGAGTGCTGTTTGACAATACTTTAAGCATTATGTATTACATGTCATTATGTATTACGTGTCAGTATGTATTACGTGTATTTATGTATTACGTGTGATTAGTAATAATAGCGGCGTGCGATACAGGCGCTTAATTCAAAGTCGGTTAATTCGAAAAGCTGAATAATTTGAAGTTGTCGTCAGGTCCCGGCCCAAGGCCCTCTTTACCCAGAGCTTCTGATCAATCGAACTTCTGATAACTCGAAGGGTTTTTGATGGTCCCGGGCACTTCGAATTACCCAGCTTGTTCTGCATATTGGATCATTTTATTTATTTATTGACCCGATATCAACAATCGTCGATTAGAGCAGCGCCATTCACCGAGCATTTAATCAACTACATCCAAGGCTACGATTAAGGTTTCGTCTTGGGACGGTTTTCCTGGCTATTCGTTATTCCGTGATAGTATCGCAACATTATTGAAATATAAATCAATAGTATTGCAATAGTTATACAGCGGTCGTGGTACTATCGCAATAGTAAAACTACCCCGATAGTCACCCCTAAAGACGACACCATGTACTCTGCAACAAACGAGTTTTTACACGTATGTCCTCCACCAAGATTGGACCAAGTAAGATGGCACTGAGCCGTTGTTCACCGGCCTAAAAGGTAAAGGTATGTTCATATATAACGTGGTATCCAGTCCTTGGGACTGTTCAAAGCGCTTTACAATTCGCCCCTGGCAGACACGTTCATTCCAACGCCATCTCGACTTCTCCGGGAAGCATTCAGCCACGATGCAATTACTGCGCGAAGACTATTCTTTCAAATATCCACCTATGTCTGCAGCCAAGTACTCCGGTATACAATTAAGTGATCTGTGGCAATGTGGTGTGAACGAAATTGCCAAAGTTTCGAAACGGAAGCAAGAGGATTCGAACCCGGGTTCGCTCGATTGAGAGTCCGACGTTCGAACCGCTGCGCCCCCTCGCCCCACAAAACAAAACACAAGAAATTCACACAAATGTGCAGGTCAATTTAATCGAAGTCATCACAGATTATGGTGTGGATCATCGAGGCTAGCGTCAACGTGGAGAAGAGCCAGCAACATCAAATCAATCTCTTTGATTTTACTTTTTTGCGTGACATTTGTGTCAATATAATCGATATCTGAAAGTTAGATTGAATGCTTCGAAACAACTGAAGAAAACCTCTTATTTGCTGAGTTTACTCGAGATTCAATTTAATTTGTTACCCTGGTTCATGGAAACCAATCATATTCGTCACAATGAAAAGTAGTGTTTGGACGCAGGCTCCCAGTGTGTGTGTCAAACGGTGGCGCCACATCACGGAGTCTGGATAACCGAGGCTAGCTATTATGAGGTACCACTATCAGGTCTTGCTGCCTGTTTGATCAAACAAAATGTCACATTAGTTTGCAACTAGTGTAGAAGCAACACAAAAAAGCCAACTAACTAGAAGGGCAGCGAAACTATTGTGAACTATTGTGAACGATCTCACACGGTGTCGCCTCGTGGCGGCGGAAACTGCTTCGAAGCAAGTTTATAAGTCTACTGCTTAATCCTGCTAGTTGCCACGGGCAAAATGCCTAAATAATCCAAATCAATATGTGTTTGGACTATCATTTCACACACTGCTGAACGTAATTAGCCACACTTTAATTATTTGGAATGCTTTTCTAAATGACACTGCAGGATTTTAACAAACGCCGGAACCTGGTGTTTCTAGAATGCTGCATTAACTCTGAAAGACGTTTTTGTACTGGCCTACAATCCTTAGCTCCTTAATGTACTTCTTCCACGACTGGATTCTGTAACCCGATTTGACGAGCCGCTGAGCTCGGGTTGTCGACGGAATACAAGTTGTTTTTATTGTATTGATGTGCTGTAAAATTACATAGCTTGTCGACAAAATGGAACTTTTTCAGTTACCGTGCTAGAGTGAGCAAATTGAGTATGCGAACATTAGCTTTACGTGAATGTGTTTAACTGAATTTGCCGACCACAAAGTAAAACGATCAGTTTCACACACTTACCATTTTGAACTACATAGGTTTATTGTGTAGGGAAATAACTAAGCTAAATGACCACAATCCTTTATTATATATAGCGAGGGACTTGGACCCTGATCGTTCTAACTTTGTCCGCCAGTGCCCCAGTCGTTTTACAGTTGAGCACCATATATGTTACTAAATAAATAAATAGTTCACTTCTATAGCGCCAAGTCTAGTTAAAAACTACTCAAGGCGCTTTACATTAAAAAGGCGCTTTACATTACTGCGGATTTGGTAGGCACCCTCTTCGTTGTTCCACCATACATTTTACATTACTGCGGATGTGGTAGGCACCCTCTTCGTTGTTCCACCATACATTTTACATTACTGCGGATGTGGTAGGCACCCTCTTCGTTGTTCCACCATACATTTTACATTACTGCGGATGTGGTAGGCACCCTCTTCGTTGTTCCACCATACATTTTACATTACTGCGGATGTGGTAGGCACCCTCTTCGTTGTTCCACCATACATTTTACATTACTGCACTCTCTTCGTTGTTCCACCATATATTGTCACCGAATCTGCTGTACCGACATGGCAGCTCTAATTATTGTTTTTAATGTGGATCGTTTTACCTTTGTTGTATGTTGGTGTGCCGCTAATACAAAGTACTAGGACGAAATACGGTGTAATCACAAGACGTTTATTCGTTTAATAAGAACATATGAATGCATCAAGGGCAGACATTAATTAATTCGCGCACACTGTTGCAATAACCTACCCTTTCAATACACACGCACGCACGCAAGCACGCAAACACGCACACAAACGCACATACACGTACACATACAGCTGAATATTATTTTTGCAAATTATACAAGAAACACAATAGTGGTGCATCCAAGCGGTCTGTGCCATTTTGATTGTCATCAGACACTCGCGGATGAATACATTGCGTCATCCGGTGTTACTCGTAGTAATAATACTTGCCAGATGTCAGCATGCCCCACACCCCGTTGTCAGTCTCAGGAATGTTAGTATATTGCCCTGTGTGTTAGAAACCCTCTCAGGGTGAGCGTGCTCGGAAGAAGACACATCAGTTGTGGTTAGCCCGTTAACCCCAGCTTCTCGCGGATGAATACATTTTCATGTGTTACACGTAACACGAACAAAAGACAACCGACAGTTCTAGCTATGTCCATAAATATAAACATATTAGTAAATTTAATATAATTAGATGAATTTCGTTTTTTCCATATGCATGGAATAAAACGAGGATAAACATCGAATGGCGTTGTATATCTATAATTGATTATGCCGAATCCTTTAAAATATTATTCTTTTCCACATGCAAAATACCATATCACATATCATGGCAGTTCATACAACGTTCCTGTAGACTATCGTGGAAAGTCTTACCGCCACAAACTGTTAACAGTGTCAAGTCTATGATAGTATCGTTGTTAAGAAGTTTCACGACTTGTATTCTAGTGGTGCCCACAGGCCCTGAGACTCGCTGTATGTCACGTAGACTCCGACACCAATGTCACGTTAACGAAACCGGAACGAAACCCAACCGTCTAACCAAACTATGTGTGTCTAAGGACGGTTGTCATTGCGTATCTATATGAGGATACACGATGCGTATCTATCACTGCGTATCTATATGAGGATAGACGATGCGTCAGTGACATCTTTAGTCTAGAGGTCTGCAAATTGTAACTACCTCTCATGTACCTGTAGTGGTAGGTATGTCATCTGAAAGTTGCATACCTTTCCGAATATACGTATATTTATGCACTGAAGATACGGACTGCACAAGTCTTTCCCGCACACGAGCGCAGCTATAATGTTGCCATGGATACACGAGGCACCACGTGACCTCGCCAGCGCAAACAACAAATATGTTTTCCGAACCATGGATTTGACTCATTGTTGTATATCACCCTTCCTCCTATATCCTCTCCTCTAGATGCCCCAGATCTAAGGGTATACAAACTGGTATTTGTTAACATAAATATGTTATATAATATAAACTATAATATATATTCTAACATCTTGACCCTTCAAATGTGTTTTATTGAATCACTACTTTTTCACATAGTTTGATCAGTTTACTATGAATTCATAGTTTACTATGAATGTTTCGACCCGAACATCGTGTTTACATAGCTTGCCGAAACAAATAATTATATCACAATTTTTTTTATTTAAACACTCTGGTCTCTCAAGATGTTAGGTATAGATTATATTACATAACACGAGTTTATATACCAACGACCACACTTAGCACTTTCAAACGAACATCGGGGTGGCTTCCTCTGGACGAAGGATTCCTCCCGACCTGTCTGTCGACGCATCCCTGTCTAGTGAGGGCGGTCGGAGATCGTGTCAACATGGTACTCCTTCCAGACGTCCTCGCGGAGATCCTCCCGCCACGGTTGACTCGTCTGCAGGGCCCGCAGCGAATCGTGCTGAGACAGCTCGCTCCGACGCCGGGTCATTAGGATTAGGAGCATAACGATGAGAAGCGTAATGATGAGGAGCCAGATGATGAGGCCGAGGATCAAGGTCGGATTGAGAAGGCCGGTGCGGCACGCGGAGCAGTCGCCGTCACTGGCCGCCGCGGCTACGGCTGCAACGAGGAGTAAGTTGGTAATGTCTAGGCGCAGTAACGTGTGTAATAGTAACTCTCTATTCATTAGGACACATCAATAGTGATCACAAATACCACTACCACTACCACTACCACTACCACTGCCACTGCCACTACCACTACCACTACCACTTCTACTGCCACTGCCACTGCCTACTACTACTACTACTTCTACTACTACTACTACTACTACTAGCGGCAGCAGCAACAACAACAACAACAACAACAACAACACAAATACATGTGTATAACATATTTGAATAAATACATAAGTAGCGTGCGTGCGTGCGTGCGTGCGTGCGTGCGTGCGTGCGTGCGTGCGTGCGTGCGTGCGTGCGTGCGTGTGTGCGTGCGGTATAGAATTGTCATTATATTAACCGATGGCTAGTACGACCCATAGTCTACACTCACCTCCTGGTGGTCCGGGAGGGCCACGAAGACCAGGAGTACCCGCCTCTCCCTGTTCTCCCTTCGCGCCTGTAACGCCTGTGTCTCCCTTTTCTCCTTTATCTCCCTTGTCCCCGCTGTATCCCGCAAGTCCGTTGTCTCCCTTTGGTCCCGGGGGACCTGCTGGTCCAGCAACCCCATTTTCTCCACTGTCGCCCGTGTCGCCCTTAGAGCCTTGGCGACCAGTCAAGCCCCTGATCCCAGTGTCTCCCTGAAGGCGGGAAGAACATACCTTAGTGACTGTCTCCCTGAAGGCGGGAAGAACATACCTTAGTGACTGTCTCCCTGAAGGCGGGAAGAACATACCTTAGTGACTGTCTCCCTGAAGGCGGGAAGAACATACAACGTTGTTGTTCACGATCAAATACCTTAGTGACTGTCTCCCTGAAGGCGGGAAGAACATACAACGTTGTTGTTCACGATCAAATACCTTAGTGACTGTCTCCCTGAAGGCGGGAAGAACATACAACGTTGTTGTTCACGATCAAATACCTTAGTGACTGTCACCGTGAAGGCGGGAAGAACATACAACGTTGTTGTTCACGATCAAATACCTTAGTGACTGTCTCCCTGAAGGCGGGAAGAACATACAACGTTGTTGTTCACGATCAAATACCTTAGTGACTGTCTCCCTGAAGGCGGGAAGAACATACAACGTTGTTGTTCACGATCAAATACCTTAGTGACTGTCTCCCTGAAGGCGGGAAGAACATACAACGTTGTTGTTCACGACCAAATACCTTAGTGACTGTCTCCCTGAAGGCGGGAAGAACATACAACGTTGTTGTTCACGATCAAATACCTTAGTGACTGTCACCCTGAAGGCGGGAAGAACATACAACGTTGTTGTTTACGACCATATACCTTAGTGACTGTCACCCTGAAGGCGGGAAGAACATACAACGCTGTTGTTTACGACCATATACCTTAGTGACTGTCACCCTGAAGGCGGGAAGAACATACAACGTTGTTGTTCACGACCAAATACCTTAGTGACTGTCACCCTGAAGGCGGGAAGAACATACAACGTTGTTGTTCACGATCAAATACCTTAGTGACTGTCACCCTGAAGGCGGGAAGAACATACAACGTTGTTGTTCACGATCAAATACCTTAGTGACTGTCACCCTGAAGGCGGGAAGAACATACAACGTTGTTGTTCACGATCAAATACCTTAGTGACTGTCACCCTGAAGGCGGGAAGAACATACAACGTTGTTGTTCACGATCAAATACCTTAGTGACTGTCACCCTGAAGGCGGGAAGAACATACAACGTTGTTGTTCACGATCAAATACCTTAGTGACTGTCACCCTGAAGGCGGGAAGAACATATAACGCTGTTGTTTACGACCATATACCTTAGTGACTGTCACCCTGAAGGCGGGAAGAACATACAACGTTGTTGTTCACGACCAAATACCTTAGTGACTGTCACCCTGAAGGCGGGAAGAACATACAACGCTGTTGTTTACGACCATATACCTTAGTGACTGTCACCCTGAAGGCGGGAAGAACATACAACGTTGTTGTTCACGATCAAATACCTTAGTGACTGTCACCCTGAAGGCGGGAAGAACATACAACGTTGTTGTTCACGATCAAATACCTTAGTGACTGTCTCCCTGAAGACGGGAAGAACATACAACGTTGTTGTTCACGATCAAATACCTTAGTGACTGTCACCCTGAAGGCGGGAAGAACATACAACGTTGTTGTTCACGATCAAATACCTTAGTGACTGTCTCCCTGAAGACGGGAAGAACATACAACGTTGTTGTTCACGATCAAATACCTTAGTGACTGTCTCCCTGAAGGCGGGAAGAACATACAACGTTGTTGTTCACGATCAAATACCTTAGTGACTGTCTCCCTGAAGACGGGAAGAACATACAACGTTGTTGTTCACGATCAAATGCCTTAGTGACTGTCTCCCTAAAGGCGGGAAGAACATACAACGTTGTTGTTCACGATCAAATACCTTAGTGACTGTCTCCCTGAAGACGGGAAGAACATACAACGTTGTTGTTCACGATCAAATACCTTAGTAACTGTCACCCTGAAGGCGGGAAGAACATACAACGTTGTTGTTCACGATCAAATACCTTAGTGGGTGTCACCCTGAAGGCGGGAAGAACATACAACGTTGTTGTTCACGATCAAATACCTTAGTAACTGTCACCCTGAAGGCGGGAAGAACATACAACGTTGTTGTTCACGATCAAATACCTTAGTGAGTGTCACCCTGAAGGCGGGAAGAACATACAACGTTGTTGTTCACGATCAAATACCTTAGTGAGTGTCACCCTGAAGGCGGGAAGAACATACAACGTTGTTGTTCACGATCAAATACCTTAGTGACTGTCACCCTGAAGGCGGGAAGAACATACAACGTTGTTGTTTACGACCATATACCTTAGTGACTGTCACCCTGAAGGCGGGAAGAACATACAACGTTGTTGTTCACGATCAAATACCTTAGTGACTGTCACCCTGAAGGCGGGAAGAACATACAACGTTGTTGTTTACGACCATATACCTTAGTGACTGTCACCCTGAAGGCGGGAAGAACATACAACGTTGTTGTTCACGATCAAATACCTTAGTGACTGTCACCCTGAAGGCGGGAAGAACATACAACGTTGTTGTTTACGACCATATACCTTAGTGACTGTCACCCTGAAGGCGGGAAGAACATACAACGTTGTTGTTCACGATCAAATACCTTAGTGACTGTCACCCTGAAGGCGGGAAGAACATACAACGTTGTTGTTTACGACCATATACCTTAGTGACTGTCACCCTGAAGGCGGGAAGAACATACAACGTTGTTGTTTACGATCAAATACCTTAGTGACTGTCTCCCTGAAGGCGGGAAGAACATACAACGTTGTTGTTTACGACCATATACCTTAGTGACTGTCACCCTGAAGGCGGGAAGAACATACAACGTTGTTGTTTACGACCATATACCTTAGTGACTGTCACCCTGAAGGCGGGAAGAACATACAACGTTGTTGTTTACGACCATATACCTTAGTGACTGTGTCCCTGAAGGCGGGAAGAACATACAACGTTGTTGTTTACGACCATATACTTTAGTGACTGTCACCCTGAAGGCGGGAAGAACATACAACGTTGTTGTTCACAATCAAATACCTTAGTGACTGTCACCCTGAAGGCGGGAAGAACATACAACGTTGTTGTTCACGACCAAATACCTTAGTGACTGTCACCCTGAAGGCGGGAAGAACATACAACGTTGTTGTTCACGATCAAATACCTTAGTGACTGTCACCCTGAAGGCGGGAAGAACATACAACGTTGTTGTTCACGATCAAATACCTTAGTGACTGTCACCCTGAAGGCGGGAAGAACATACAACGTTGTTGTTCACGATCAAATACCTTAGTGACTGTCACCCTGAAGGCGGGAAGAACATACAACGTTGTTGTTCACGATCAAATACCTTAGTGACTGTCACCCTGAAGGCGGGAAGAACATACAACGTTGTTGTTCACGATCAAATACCTTAGTGACTGTCACCCTGAAGGCGGGAAGAACATATAACGCTGTTGTTTACGACCATATACCTTAGTGACTGTCACCCTGAAGGCGGGAAGAACATACAACGTTGTTGTTCACGACCAAATACCTTAGTGACTGTCACCCTGAAGGCGGGAAGAACATACAACGCTGTTGTTTACGACCATATACCTTAGTGACTGTCACCCTGAAGGCGGGAAGAACATACAACGTTGTTGTTCACGATCAAATACCTTAGTGACTGTCACCCTGAAGGCGGGAAGAACATACAACGTTGTTGTTCACGATCAAATACCTTAGTGACTGTCTCCCTGAAGACGGGAAGAACATACAACGTTGTTGTTCACGATCAAATACCTTAGTGACTGTCACCCTGAAGGCGGGAAGAACATACAACGTTGTTGTTCACGATCAAATACCTTAGTGACTGTCTCCCTGAAGACGGGAAGAACATACAACGTTGTTGTTCACGATCAAATACCTTAGTGACTGTCTCCCTGAAGGCGGGAAGAACATACAACGTTGTTGTTCACGATCAAATACCTTAGTGACTGTCTCCCTGAAGACGGGAAGAACATACAACGTTGTTGTTCACGATCAAATGCCTTAGTGACTGTCTCCCTAAAGGCGGGAAGAACATACAACGTTGTTGTTCACGATCAAATACCTTAGTGACTGTCTCCCTGAAGACGGGAAGAACATACAACGTTGTTGTTCACGATCAAATACCTTAGTAACTGTCACCCTGAAGGCGGGAAGAACATACAACGTTGTTGTTCACGATCAAATACCTTAGTGGGTGTCACCCTGAAGGCGGGAAGAACATACAACGTTGTTGTTCACGATCAAATACCTTAGTAACTGTCACCCTGAAGGCGGGAAGAACATACAACGTTGTTGTTCACGATCAAATACCTTAGTGAGTGTCACCCTGAAGGCGGGAAGAACATACAACGTTGTTGTTCACGATCAAATACCTTAGTGAGTGTCACCCTGAAGGCGGGAAGAACATACAACGTTGTTGTTCACGATCAAATACCTTAGTGACTGTCACCCTGAAGGCGGGAAGAACATACAACGTTGTTGTTTACGACCATATACCTTAGTGACTGTCACCCTGAAGGCGGGAAGAACATACAACGTTGTTGTTCACGATCAAATACCTTAGTGACTGTCACCCTGAAGGCGGGAAGAACATACAACGTTGTTGTTTACGACCATATACCTTAGTGACTGTCACCCTGAAGGCGGGAAGAACATACAACGTTGTTGTTCACGATCAAATACCTTAGTGACTGTCACCCTGAAGGCGGGAAGAACATACAACGTTGTTGTTTACGACCATATACCTTAGTGACTGTCACCCTGAAGGCGGGAAGAACATACAACGTTGTTGTTCACGATCAAATACCTTAGTGACTGTCACCCTGAAGGCGGGAAGAACATACAACGTTGTTGTTTACGACCATATACCTTAGTGACTGTCACCCTGAAGGCGGGAAGAACATACAACGTTGTTGTTTACGATCAAATACCTTAGTGACTGTCTCCCTGAAGGCGGGAAGAACATACAACGTTGTTGTTTACGACCATATACCTTAGTGACTGTCACCCTGAAGGCGGGAAGAACATACAACGTTGTTGTTTACGACCATATACCTTAGTGACTGTCACCCTGAAGGCGGGAAGAACATACAACGTTGTTGTTTACGACCATATACCTTAGTGACTGTGTCCCTGAAGGCGGGAAGAACATACAACGTTGTTGTTTACGACCATATACTTTAGTGACTGTCACCCTGAAGGCGGGAAGAACATACAACGTTGTTGTTCACAATCAAATACCTTAGTGACTGTCACCCTGAAGGCGGGAAGAACATACAACGTTGTTGTTCACGATCAAATACCTTAGTGACTGTCACCCTGAAGGCGGGAAGAACATACAACGCTGTTGTTTACGACCATATACCTTAGTGATTGTCACCCTGAAGGCGGGTAGAACATACAACGTTGTTTGTCACGACCAAATACCTTAGTGACTGCAAACAACCTTCATCTACACGTTGACAAAGTAGTACACAGAACAATAGTTAATTTATGTCTGACGGTACACGATTTTAAGATTAAATTACATTCGTTGTTCTTGATAAATGTTATGGAAATATTTCAAGACAAAATGAAAACAACGAGGACATTTTTGATTAGTGTTTATCCGGTTATTGTTAGAATAAGATTGGTCTCGATGTCATAACAAAAACGTAAAACGCAATGCGTAAACGGAGCATGCTATTGTGGTTAGTGCAAATGAGAAGCCTTACCTTGATGCCCTGGGGCCCCGGAGGGCCTCGCATGTCGGGAGTGGTCACAACAGTCGTCGTAGTTGTCGGTTCCGGGGGGACCATTAACCCCGTCCGACACGACCTGTAGCTTTTCTGGTCGTAGTAGTCAGTGTCTGGAAACGTCACCATTATTGCTTTCAGTCCAGGTACAAAGTTTAATCGTTGTTATTACGAAATGACGTTACGTGTTATAAACTATGTAATAAATATACATGTACATAAATGTAATTATGTGATTATGTTCTAATGACCAAAGCGTCGTTGTCTGCATAAATGTTATGTTAATTTGAACGAATGTGAATGAAACACCGCACAATAACAATGAAACACCGCACAATAACGATGAAACACCGCACAATAACAATGAAACACCGCACAATAACAATGAAACACCGCACAATAACAATGAAACGCCGCACAATAACAATGAAACGCCGCACAATAACAATGAAACGCCGCACAATAACAATGAAACACCGCACAATAACAATGAA
>OY759272.1:32457126-32459626 GCA_963662155.1 Lamellibrachia columna | reverse complement strand
CCTGCAATATTGCGTCGGATATTCACCAGGTGGTGTCACCAGTAAAGATGTCGTTCACCAGGTGGCACCACCAGTGAATACGTGTCTGTCAGTGGAATAGTAAAACTAATATGTGGATTTGCAAGGCACGACCGCCACAGTCACTACTTACGAGACTCGTGGCGTCAGACAGAACTAAACATTGGCGTTGTCTGTTAAAAGGCCAACGGATATCAACAATGTAATATATTTGTGTTGCAGATTCCATTGCGTAAGCGAAGGATCATAGACGACCGTAACGACGACGGTAATGACGACCGTAATGACGACCGTAATGACAACCTTAAATACGACCGTAAAGACGACAGTACGGACGACCGTAAAGACGACGGTAATGACGACCGTAACATTGACCGTACCGACGACTCTAATGACGACCGTAATGACGACCGCAAGGACGATCGTAAAGACCACCGTAAAGACTACCGTAAGGACGACCTTAAGGAAGAATTCATTGTAAATAACTCACCTTGGACTTGAAGGAGTGTAACCAGCAGTAACGCAGCAACTCGCCTCCAGGTGCCGCTCATGGTCTACAAGAAACAGTAGCGTTATTTATTTTCGTCAGTCCACACGAACGTAATTTATGCATAGGCAGCACCTGCCTCTGACAGTGCCAAGTGTAGCTGAACGGCTGCTTTGTAGCGGTATTCGGAATTTATGCAGCGTATCCGCGTCTAAAAAAAAATCAATATATGAAATCACCATATCAGTACCCGCGTACGCTGAAATGCATGGGTCAGACAGGACGGGCCCTCGAAATTCGATTCACCAGCTGACATTGTTTATTTTAATGGGACACGAAATGTGATGTAGGCTACATGCAATCGTGCCACTTTACATATAAAATACAGGTATTAAATAGCAATAGAAATGGATGGCGATGGATCCCAAGTAGCCAAGATACAGCAGAAAATGCGGATGCTTACTATCTGTTGGTCGGAACAGGGTCACTGACTCTGCTACTTATATTTTTGTCTGCTAGTGTTGATTCAATAGTTATAGTATATTTTGTCTGCTAGTGTTGCTTCAATAGTTACAGTATATCTGCGGAAATACGTAACATCAACGATAACCAAATGTCACCAGCGTTGTCCGGGTGCTGGTCTTATCAAATGTGCCCCCCCCCCAACCACCCCTGTATTGGCCTATGGAACCGCGCGCGGTCGTGCGTGACGTCACGTACACACTGCATGACCGTCGCAACTTGACAGATAAAAGACGTATTCAGATCGTGCACTTGCTGCATTCTTGATCAGATATACGTACTAGATAAGCCCCGGTTAATAAAAAAGGAAGTTCCTGTATAACGCGGTATACAGTCGGTAGAACCAACGAAAACGCTGCACACGTCACCCCTGGTAGACAGGTTCATTCCGACATCAACTCTGTGGGAAGCGTTCAGCCACGCTGCAATTATTTCCAGGACCATTCGTTCACACGCGTCCACCAGTGTCTATAGTCAGGTGTACGGCTGACTGAACTGAGACAGGAGTGTACAAAAGTGTCAAAGTTTCGACGAATATTCGAACATCGGTTCTCTCACTTGACAGTCCGATGTTCCAACCACGACGCCACAGCGCGGTACAGTAATCAACAGCTCGAGCGACGCTTTGTTTAACACGTGTTCATGTGTGAGTGCAATGATTACCAGAAATCGGTGTGCTGTTCACGGTATTAAGCAGATAAGTATGTAAAGCATAATGAAATGTTCGGTCCTGTGCACAAATACAATGGCAATCCCAATAAAGAAACATTTATCGTCAATCTGATCTCTGATATGTTTGCATGCCAACTTGACCGATTTACATTCAAAGGTGACTCTGTGTATGAGCTCGTGGACTGTGTCAAAGTGCACACGCACACTAGAGGCTACTCGGGTTATTAAAGGGTGAAAGACATTTGGATAGCTTAGGACAGGAATCCCAAACTTACTCTTTCGAGGCACCCCTTAAAGTCAACTTTCCAGCTTAACACTCCAGGTTTGTATTTCACATGTAATGTGCCATTCTAAGATAACATTCTATATTTACCGAGGATCCATGGAACTACCCGGCGGCCCCAATGGGTCCCCAGCCCCCAGGAGTCCCCAGCCCCTAGGCACCCAGCCACAAGGAGTCCCCAGCCACCAGGGGTCTCCAGCCCCCAGGGGTCCACAGCCACCAGGGGTCCACAGCCACCAGGGGTCCACAGCCACCAGGGGTCTCCAGCCCCCAGGGGTCCACAGCCACCAGGGGTCCACAGCCACCAGGGGTCCACAGCCACCAGGGGTCTCCAGCCACCAGGGGTCCACAGCCACCAGGGGTCCACAGCCACCAGGTGTCCACAGCCACCAGTGGTCTCCAGCCACCAGGGGTCCACAGCCACCAGGGGTCCACAGCCACCAGGAGTCCCCAGTCACCAGGGGTCTCCAGCCACCAGGGGTCCACAGCCACCAGGGGTCCACAGCTACCAGGGGTCT
>OY759272.1:32429626-32452126 GCA_963662155.1 Lamellibrachia columna | reverse complement strand
CGTCAATAGACGGTCGCCCACGGCCAAATCTCGCGAGGCGTAAGTCCGGTTTTCGAAATGTGACAAATTGTTTAGGTCCGGCAACGATTGTCGCGTTTGCTGGTTTGTAAATGTGATTAACACAGTAACTATTTGACTGATGCTCAGACCGGAAGTACTGCCCGGATCTAACAATATGGTTCTTCCCACGTGTGGACAAACACGTCAGGCGTGCATTGTGTATACCCGCACGTAAACAACATTAGTGCAGCTCTTGGTGAACGAAGGTGTCCAATCGAAGTGCATTCGTATAGTTACGTGTTAGTATATCAATTTGTGTCGATGGTGTGTTTTTTGGGGTGAACAGTTTACCATAAGTACGAGCAAACAAAGACAGTCCGCCAACTCGCGATCATTTAGACTATTTACATATGTGTCTTGTCGTATTTTGTCATATTTCCAACAATTAATGGCTATTACAGATATAGACCACCAGCTCTGCAAGTCTACGATGGTCACATGGTTACTATAAAAATGGGAAATGTTACATCTCACATAGACATTTGGTGCATGGGTTCTATAACTATCATCCGAAAAAAAACATTCTTATCAGCTACACGATGGCATATCTATATCTATAGCAAGTAGTACATGATTTCGATTAAACCAATACACCCTAATAATAGACGTATTTGTTGTTTGTTGATATCATAGTATTAAATATACTGTTCTTAAACGAGCCATTATCCTGGTGGATCACCCAATGCCGCTTCACTTGCCGAAATACCTCACTGGAGGCCGGAAAAGACTTGTCTTTGAAGCAATTAACTGTGTTGTTATTATTTCAAACAAACTATTATTATTAATTGTCGACATGGGAAAAACCGACCTATTTCTATACAGATAGTATGTAGTACACAGCTTCTACGGTGTATTTGCGTAGACGTTCGCGCGCGCGTGTTACCCACCAGTGTGATTAAGCCCCTACCTCCGTAACTCACACACTCACTCACTCACTCACTCACTCACTCACTCACTCACTCACTCACTCACTCACTCACTCACACACACCACACACACACACACACACACACACACACACACACACACACACACACACACACACACACACACACACCACACACACACACACACACACACACACACACACACACACACACACACACACCACACACACACACACACACACACACACACACACACACACACACACACACACACACACACACACACACACACACACACACACACACACACACACACACACACACACACACACACACACACACACACACACACACACACACACACACACACACACACACACACACACGTCTTTGATGTTTATTGACCTCACGCTTGTCGACATCAGCTCACAGCTTTCAACCAGGCCTAGCATCATTGGGCAAGCAACGAAAACAAAGAGAAAGAGAGTTGTGCTACCAGTATCATCGGACGTGCTGTCTCATCCAGACGCCCTGGGCGTGTATCGTGTGAACGTGATTGGTGATTTATATTGTGCTCCTTATTATTTTAGTCAACAACAGTATATCTTTATGCGGATGTGGTATCTCTGTCTCTCTGTATTTCAGTCTCTCCGCCTGTCTGCTGTCTGTCTGTCTGTCTTTCTCTTTCTTCTCCTCCATATATATATATATATATATATATATATATATATATATATATATATATATATATATATATATATATATATATATGTATGTATGTATGTATGTATGTATGTATGTATGTATGTATGTATGTATGTGTGTGTGTGTGTGTGTGTGTGTGTGTGTGTGTGTGTGTGTGTGTGTGTGTGTGTGTGTGTGTGTGTGTGTGTGTGTGTGTGTGTGTGTGTGTGTGTGTGTGTGTGTGTGTGTGTGTGTGTGTGTGTGTGTGTGTGTGTGTGTGTGTGTGTGTGTGTGTGTGTGTGTGTGTGTGTGTGTGTGTGTGTGTGTGTGTGTGTGTGTGTGTGTGTGTGTGTGTGTGTGTGTGTGTGTGTGTATGTGTGTGTCTTTCGCTAACATGTGCATTTTTAATCTAGTGACTGAATAGTTATTCAATTTGTCATATAATGAAGAAGCTATGTCGCAGTCAGTACCTAGATTTACGTTGGCGACATCGCAAGTCAACAGCCAACAGAAGCCTGATAAAACCTATGTTGAGATACGCGAGTCCGTACGGGACATCTACACCATCCGAGACGTCACTGGTCCAGAGGAGAGCACCACGCTGGGTCACCGACAGACACAGGCAACCTCCCCGCGTTTACTCCATGCTACAGGAGCTAGACTGGCCAACTCTTCAAGCACGACTCGGCATGCTATTCATATACCACATCACCATCAACTTGTACCTGCTGAGACTATCGACCATACGCAAGACAGACACGAGGAAGACCTGTGGCATCAGGTATTACCTTCCCACCGTCGTATCCAGCACATGAAGATGTCGTTTTTTCGACCTGCCCCGATAAGTGGTATATACAAACACTTGGAACTATTTCAATGCAAGGCTTCAACGCCACGTCTAAACTGTGAAACACCTGTCCCATCAGCCCCTTTCCACATATCCCCACTAATATCCCCCAAACACTTTGCCCCAAACACTTTGCCTACTCTACTACCGCCCTCCCCCTCTCTCCCTCTCCTTGCTTCTCCCTCCCTCTCCACCCTCCCCCTCCCCCTTCTCCCTCCCTCCCTCCCTCCCCCCTCTCTCTCTAGTTACAAAGCTTCTCCCAAAAACCGAAAAAATTATCTTAAATTTGTGCAATTTGAAGGTGGGCGTTAAATAATAGAGGAAGTACTTAAATATGTCTATCAAAGACCAACATGTGTATATGTGAATTTTCCGCGTGGGCGACTACGTATGACTAAAAGATTAAACATTCAAGTTGCGACACAATAACCGAGAACGTTGCATCGAAGGAAACTGCTCCAGAAGAATCAGACGTACCAAAGCCTAGATTACACGGTGCGGTAGCCCCACCGAGGTATACAAAGCTGACAAATGAACCGTGTGTCAGCATGTGTACAAACATAGACCACGGGAATATGACTAATACATTAGAAACGGCTAGCCCTCGGAGGTAATGTGTTCTTGTCAACATAGACATAAATCGTTGTTTTGATTTCTCAACAATATCGTTGTTGTTCCTTTAGGAAATGAAGTGAGGAACACACGCACGCGCGCGCGCACACACACACAATAACGTTATTCCGGTGGCACTGATGGTGGTCTACCGGGGCCTATTTTAGTACTATGCCTTCACACATTAGCTAATGAAACGGGACCACCATGTTGTGTAGTCACCAACTGGCTACGAGATACAACCACTCCCCCAATGCCTTAAGCAGGACAACATAGATTCCGAAACGGCGTTCTCTAGCCCTGATCTTGACTTGATCCCGGGGAAATACTTAGGTATAGTCGATTTCACACGGCCCCTGTTATAACTTACATAGCAGTTTCGACACAAAAGGTAGATTTACCAACGAGTAGACTTGAATGGCGTCGCGCACCGAATGGCTGCCGCAGCTGTACTTAATCAATGAACTAAATTTAAACCGACGCATTCATCTGTACACTACATTCCAGCAGTTAACGTCGGTCCGCGTCAATTAATTACGCCAACCATGACACAAATATCGACGCAACTTACCATCGTCGTGCGTAAACTCCGGTTCTCTGCGAAATCGATCGTTGTCAGTTGCAGCGGTACGGACACTGACTCCGCGAGCTTGCTATGTCGGCATGCCGTAGTGGCACTCAATGTAAAACTCACAAGAGGCGCTTGTCCCGTCGTGGTATGCCCGACGGAGCGTGGAGTCAGCCACGCGTGTCGAGGGTCGCCGCCGCTGCATTCACATGCTAATGACTCTTCACTGCGTTGGGTTCAGTCGGCGTCCGTGTTTGCTCAACGTGAACCAGTAGGCAGCGACACCGTCACCCGTCACCTTTAACACCCCCACCTACGGACACGTCGTAAATACAACCATTCAGCCGTCTGCCTTCTATCAGACGAAGGTTGATTTAACCAGTTTTAACAAAATTGCCACCGAATATAACAAGCTCCAGGTGGCCTGTAGACAAAGAAGACATTGGTTTATCGAGAACATATTTCTTCTTTGTGGGACTCGCCCGTGTTGCTTACGAAGGGTAACAGGGGTTGTGACAGGGATTGGTCAATATGTCAAACATCAGTGAAGCATTATGTATTTAATATGCATAATCAGAGGACATGTGCGTAACTAGTTGGTCATTGTGCTGTTGCCAAGCCGAAATTACTTTTGTCTGGTTAATTTATTAAATTTGTTTAACTGGCTAAGTGTGTACGTAAACTGAGAATTACTGCACTGCATAATGTTTGTTGTCCTACAAGAAGCCGAAAGTTTTGCCTGTGCTTCGGTTACGCGGTCGTTCGTCATGAATCATGCCACGCAGTACTAACGACTCTTCTGTCGACACTGTTGACGAATCGGCGGTCGGCTACAGTCAAAGAAGACGGAGCTACTGGCACGGAAGAGGGGCCATATATTTGTCTTCCAAATAATTCAACTCGTTTGTGATTGATATGCCAAGACGGCGGTTGTGAACGGGTCCACTAAAGCGCCCTCACAGTGAATTGACAAACTGGCACGCACGCACGCACGCACGCACGCACGCACGCACGCACGCACGCACGCACGCACGCACGCACGCACGCACGCACGCACGCACGCACGCACGCACGCACGCACACAACTAATGCATCCTCACCCCCCCCCCCACCCCATCAAGGACATTCATTTATCTCCAATTCGGATTCTCAACAAACAGCATCGGAGTCCAGCACCGGGGTCCGAACCATGTTGAAGCCTGGTTCATTCCAGGAGGCCCAAATTTCACAAAAGTATATAAATAGACAACCCGCCACACGCTGACTTCGTATCCAATGTCTCACTCACAATAGACAACCCGCCACACGCTGACTTCGTATCCAATGTCTCACTCACTTGCACTACGACAATTACGGGATTAAGAAGCGACCAAAATTAGTTTAAGCGTCGTAGGAAGGATTTGGCAACTGGGTGGAAAACAGCAGTGATTGTCTCTTTCCAGCGCTCAACCTTAACAAGGATTGATTGTCACGACATGTTCCATTTAAGCTGCATATGGTTTTTGTATGTCCGCGACCAGGCTGCGTGCTCTGACTTCTCAAATGTCTGTCATACGAGCGTTGACAGATCATATTGTCTTCGTCGCATGTTAGGCGAACAATACCACCTTGTCCGATGGCCAGGCGGAGGTGCTGTTTTGCTCGGTGCTGTTCAGGTGTCTGGTCAGTGCACCAAGACGCAGAAGAACGTGTCATATTAAAAGTCGTGTCACGAACACAGCTTCTTTTTAGGTATGAGCGCACATGGGATGCTTGCTCACTTACTTCCGCTGTCATTCTCTGTGTCTGTAGCGTCATCGTTGGTGTCTGTCTCGTTGTCTTTGTCTTCCCTGATGATTGCCCAACACCTGAGTTCGCTAGCACTCGATGCAATTTGATCTATGCTTATTTTGCATTTGAGGTTACATATATTACTTGTAATAAAATGGCAATGCTCTCTCTTGTCTTCGTCATTGTCTTCACTAAAGGTTTACCAACCCTTGAGTTCGCCGGCACTCGATGATATTTATATGTGTAGTCATCACTGTGCAATATCTTGCATTCCAGGTTATAGTGATGAAATAATAATAGAATGCCACCGCGTCCAATAGTGTACCGTAATCCATCAAACGAAAGTCAACTGCTTAATATATCAACTACTTGATACACCTTGGTGGCAAACCGTTGTAAACTTTCGTAGACAAGACATAAGTAATTAGTCTGAACAATGACATTGCCATACGCTGATATTTAGTTAACTTGTATAAGCCAATGTCCAACTTCCTTAGCGCCAGGTAAAACCTAATTGTTCGGGTAACTTGTTCTGCGTTGGGCATAAGATGACTTTCGCCAATCGTTGAGATGCGAATAATGTGCCAGCATAATCCAAATTGTTCTCATACATTACCCACCCAGCATATATTTAAAATAAACGGAGGAATGGATGGATAAAAAGGAGTTATATTGCACTATCAGGCGATCAAACGTGGCACCATCTTCGTTCTTATCCCTTATAATAAACGGAAAGAGGGACAGGCAGGCAGGCATGCATGCATGCATGCATGCATGCAGGCAGGCAGGCAGGCAGGCAGGCAGGCAGGCAGGCAGGCAGGCAGGCAGGCAGGCAGGCAGGCAGGCAGGCAGGCAGGCAGGCAGGCAGGCAGGCAGGCAGGCAGGCATGCATGCATGCATGCATGCATGCATGCATGCATGCATGCATGCATACATACATACATACATACATACATACATACATACATACATACATACATACATACATACATACATACATACATACATACATACATATATATATATATATATATATATATATATATATATATATATATATATATATATATATATATATATATATATATATATATATATATATATATATATATATATACATACATACAGAGCCATACAAACAGACAGACAGACAGACAGACTAACAAACAGTGAGACAGATATACAGAGATACAGATATCGAGCGACAGAAAGAGAGAGAGAGAGACATAGTTTGAGAGCGAGTGTGGTTTGTGGTTGGTGTTCAAGCTAGTTGATAACAACATTGGTTAGATACAATTTGTCACCGTCCATTGACTTGAACAATTACCACATCTGGCTTTCTATTAATCCAGTCACAACTTTCGTTATCGATGCCGTACAATGCAGTATTAGTCAGTTCTTGCCCTTTTGGATCAGAGTTATATTAGTGATAGTCATATCCCGAAAAATATCATAGACATTTAACACAGTTAACGTTAATGTCTTAACTGTTGGCTCATGGTAATAACATTAATAGTCGTACCCTTGATCAATGTCACAACCCCTTCAGACAGTCATAATACGTTGGCTCAGCGTTATGATGGTAATAACCATACACTTAGTCTTTGATAAATATGTTTCATACATAAAACAGACCAAATTTAATTTTGAGAACGTCCAAAATGTTAAGTAGAAAAACACCCAGAATCGTCTTCAATAAGTGTGTAAACCATTCCATGGTGCACAAAGGCTACACATGTACGGTTACGGAACAACTAAAAACCGGACATACTCTCCCATTAACACAATGTTTAATGTTTGACCTCGGCCATCGCTAGCGCGTGATTCTCCACGATCGACTCACGGGATTACGTAATCGGTTTAATAATCGCTGTTGAATCGGCGCTGCGTGCGAAACCATGACGACCACATAGCTACCATGCAAAACTTAGCACTCTATAAAATGGCCATCCACGGCTCGACTATCACCGGATAATTACCTTGCAGGTGTCCCGTATGTCAGCTGCGCCGCAAGCTTCCCAGTCAATGTCAACTGTGTCATCAAAGTTGATACTCGGTGCATTACGCATGCTCCAGTTGAATTATTTCTATCATCAACACTGAAGTGATTTTAAATAATCTGTTACTTCTGTGTATATTGTATCAATTTAAGCGATACAAATAGACCGAAGACAAGGTCTTAACAACAGTAAATATATAACCAGAACTGTGGCCCGCGTTGACGCAACATCACGTCTAACACGATCTGTGTTTAGAGAATGCATATTATGTGTGCACAGCCAATCGATACCACGTCCGCATACTACATACTGTCGACGGAGAACTGCACTAGAAGCCGTTGGACCGGAAACAGAAGTAGCCACAATCAATGTTTCGTGAAGTGCGCGTCATCGGTCGATAGGCTTGGGCCAGCGGGCAGCACTGGTCAGCCACTGACAGATGTCAGGAAGTTCAGACACGTGATGGTAACACACATGGACGCACACAAATCGCACACATTACTCATAATATAAATTAAGCATATTACGTACATATAGTTTGACTAAAAGTGTAAAAAAAAGTATAGAATAACGCACGGTCCTGTAGTGACAATATCTATATTCGTGGACAATGGAGAATTAATTGTCTCAGTGATGTGTCACCTATTCCTATATCTGTAGAGAAAATGTATAAACGTTGTTGCACTACGGTGTCGCCCTCTCGTGGACACCACTTCATCAATTCATACATTGTTATCGATGCAAGACCAAACACCTTTTCTTGCTTGTAGTTTTGTCTGCCGTTTGCCGTTGTGAGGGTTCATGCCGATGATGCTTGATGGAGTAGTGGTCAATAGACTGTCACAGACATGCGGAAGGTACTGTCCGTTGTGAGGGTTCACCACGTTGCGAGGGTTCACCACGTTGCCCCTACTTGCGAGGGTTCACCACGTTGCCCCTACTTGTGAGGGTTCACCACGTTGTGAGGGTTCACCACGTTGCCCCTACAGACCTGCCACATGGTACGGGTTACCGATTTTGACGATTTCTGGTGTAATACGGCCGTACTCCAGTTTGATACAGATTTCAATGAAATTTACTGAACATCTTTATATAGCCACATTATTTACTTGTACGCGTCACAAAACCATATAACATTCATATCAGACGACAAAAAACAATAACATTTGATGCAATGAAATAATCGTTTATTTATTTAGTCGGTGATTTAGTTCTTTGTAGCGAGCAATAGATGGCGCGCTCAACCGGAAGTTGACCGATTTGCCAATGAAACGCACCTGTTCGAAACTTCCCAATTTTATGACATTTCAAGATGGCTCCTGCTGCGAAAAGGCGAAAGTGCACTGGAAAGTTCCAAAACGAGTGGTTGGAGAAGTTTGGCGGAATGATTGTGCCAAGCAAATCAGGCGAACTGTATGTTAGATGCAGTTTGTGTTCACGCGATGTGAAAGTACCCGCCTCAGACCTGTATGACGTAAATGAACACATCAAGTCGAACCTGCACAAAGTCAATCTTAAAAATCACGAGGAAGGGGCAACCGTGAGAGCGTTTTACAAGCTACATGCGAATTGTAGCGACGCTACAAACGAGGAGACCCGAACGCAGGTGATATTTACCTACTTTATTGCATAGCCTTCCAGCAACAGTCAGGGACCACTTCACCGATTTGGCTAGGGTTTTGTTCCCCGACAGCGGCATCGCCAAGCGTTTAATGGCGAGACGGCGCCGCTCCTCTGTCTCCCACACAGCAACGCAGAGGTGGAGAGGCTGTTTTCCATCTTGCGGAAAATACATACGGACGCACGCCACAGCTTGAATGCGGACACCATTACTGCATATCTTCAATGTAAACTTAACATCGACAGCTCCTGTCATCTGTTGTCAGTTGAGATGCTGATACTAGACTGATGAATGTATTTTGTGATAGATGTTTGTGATAATGTATGTGTACTAAAATCATGTACTTGCATTCGCATGCTGTTATGTTGTTATGTTGTTATGTTGTTATGGTGTGCGCGACATATATGTTTGAATGATACAGATTCATACAGATTCTTACAGAATTTTAGATCAAAAATACAGATTGCAACCCAAAAAAATGTGGCATGTCTGCCCCCAGCCATCCTAACGTAGGAAGTCTCTCGTGTGTGGCAGATCTTGCACGTGCCTCTTGTGCCAGTATCTTGACGCTGCCCCATATAGGTCATAGATTACTGGAATACTGTGAATGATATCTTTCTCCGGGCTCTGGTACATGCGACGAGCTACACGCTGCCTACAGCTTTACTGTGTTTATGTTTCCTGCGTCATAGTTACTAATGGCCATGCATGACGTCATAATTACGTTTCTCCATTACGTAACACCATTCTCTAGAATATACGCGTGTTGTCCTCTATTTTCGCAGCCTTTGAATTAAGTACCGCTACGCCTAAGACTCAATAACAGTGGTGTTGTGTTGATGATGTAATACACACGAGGCGAAGACTCAATAACAGTGGTGTTGTGTTGATGATGTAATACACACGAGGCGAAGACTCAATAATAGTGGTGTTGTGTTGATGATGTAATACACACGAGGCGAAGACTCAATAATAGTGGTGTTGTATTGATGATGTAATACATACGAGGCGAAGACTCAATAATAGTGGTGTTGTATTGATGATGTAATACACACGAGGCGAAGACTCAATAACAGTGGTGTTGTGTTGATGATGTAATACACACACACGAGGCAAAGACTCAATAACAGTGGTGTTGTGTTGATGATGTAATACACACGAGGCACAGACTCAATAACAGTGGTGTTGTGTTGATGATGTAATACACACGAGGCGAAGACTCAATAACAGTGGTGTTGTGTTGATGATGTAATACACACGAGGCGTCAACTAATTGTTTCCTTTCCCGTTTTAGTAACTTACCTCTTAGAGAACAGCAGTATTTCGTCCATCTGGGCTCGGTGACTAACAGTTGTACCTGTAGCCAAAAACAAACCACACCACTCAAATATCGAAGAGTCCGTTAACTTAAGCCGTCTCTCGGCCTAATCAATAATTTATAATCTACTTTGCCTGGATTTACTAGGTCATCGATTGAAACGAAGAACAACACAAGCCGTGTATTATCATGTTGCGATTATTCGAGCTAAGCCTTATAGCACTTTGGCGGTAATAATTATTATGCTGTTTAACTTTTTTGACATAAATGCCGACAGTTAGCAGCGATTCATAACAGAAAGGCAGAAGTTGCAAAATTCACACATGGCATAGCGACACAAAAATAAACTGAATAATATATATATGATACGTAAAGTTGCATTCATAAGGAGAGAGGGAGCCTCGGCGCGCTGAGAATGCAGGCTATCTGGTGGGCGAACAGGAGCAATTCGTAAATTCAGACTTTTATTCTTGCATCTCCAAAAGTTGGGTAAAAATCGTGATGCATGAAACAAAGAAATATTGGTGCTATGGTTACTACACCACCAACGGAGGTGACCAACTACCGTGCCAGATTATCACCACAACATGGTCGATTGATTCGTTCGCGTTGCGTGACCACATCTCTGTCCACGTGGCGGCGTCCTCATCGATAATTCACGCAACTCACGAGGTGCGATCAACCCGCGGGTCCCGCTGAGCCATTTCCACCGTGGAGCTTCTCACGGATGACCCGCTCGAGCAATCAACGACGCTGGTCGTGCCGTCACAAAGCACCGTGTACGGGCGATGCAGCGGACAATTCAACGTCGAGCAGACGTTGTCGATGAATACATGTTACCACATCGGTATACAACATGTAATCGATGCTGATATTCAATAGGCGGCATTGTATCAACATAGGTTGTATTGTGTTTCGTGCATCAACGAGTACTACTAAGTAACCACGGAACTGATTGACCAGGTGGTCTAGGAGAGAGACAGGCCAGGACGTGTAGACCGTGACAACGGTTCAAACACTGCGAAACCAACAGGGATTCTGCGGCACATTCTAAGGTAAATAATCGTAGAACAGCTTGGGATAGTTAATTGCATACGGTGATGATATTTCACATATAATTGTCACGTTTTTATCGCAGGAACTACCAATGACCACTGTAGCGTCCGTTTAGCGGAAAAACGAGGAACGTTAACGCAGTGATAAATATAGTGTTGAAATCTGAATCGAGAGGGCCGGGGTTCGAAATTACCGCGATTTCGTTCTCCTCACATTGTCTCAGTTCAACCAAATATACAAATGCTTATGCACAATGGAGGCTAACCTACGATTCATTGAAATTGTATTCACGGAGAATTTAAACTCTTGTCCACTTGCACAAAAACTGGCTGAACCAGCGGCTCAGCCGGCTACTGTATTACCTTTAATCTTACGTTTATTGTAGTGTTCAAGTGTATTTATTTAGCCATATGTAGAAAAAGCCACCGCTGCAATCAACAACAAAGCAAAAATAGATAAAATGACACCATTCTGAGTGATGATTGCAGGGACAAAGCCATCAAAACAAAAAGATGTTTTATAATACGATGACCTCTCTGTGTCTCTGCCTGCCTGCCTGTCTGTCTGTGTGTACAGTGTATGTCTGTCTGTCTGTCTGTCTGTCTGTCTCTCTCTTTCTGTCGACCTCACTATCTCCCTCCCTCCCTCCTCTATCTCCCCCCCCCTCTCTCTCTCTATCCCCCTCTCTCCCTCCCCCTCTCTTTTCCTCGCTCTCTCTCCCTCCTCTCTCTCCCTCTCCCCACTCTACCTCCCCCACACTCTCACCTCTCTCTCTCCTTCTCTCTCTCCCCCTCTCTCTTCTCCCCCTCTCCAATCTCTCCCCCTATGTCCCCCTCTCCCCTCTCCCTCCCTCCTTCTCTCACTCTCTCCCCCTTCTCTCTCGCTCCCCTCTTTCTCCACCTCTCCCCCCCCCCCACTCTCTCTCTATCCCAACATGTTCCATTGTGAGAGTCCGATCCTCAGTCATACTTCTTCTCGATGTCCATCGGCACAGGGCCATGTTAAACCCCGTGTGCGTGCGTGCGTGCGTGCGTGCGTGCGTGCGTGCGTGCGTGCGTGCGTGCGTGCGTGCGTGCGTGCGTGGGAGCGTACGCCTGCGTGTGTGTGTCGTTAAATCCTGTAGCGACTGTCTTTTCTAGACAAATGTCATGAACATGAAATTTGTTCATGACAGTACTTCTAGGTAGTCGCGAGTGTCTTGTGGTGCTACCAGGTGGCACTGGCGTGATCATCTGTCAGTTGACATTAAATAATTAAACTGTACTAACGACGATACGGATCACCGCGCAGCAGAATTTGTGGTGCTTTTTAATTTAGAGTCATCTCCGAACGACTAATTAAATTATCTGCCGTCTTGTATATTCAAGTAATCATCATTTTTAACCAATTTTATACCATCAAATCCAGCATTCATATCTACTATAACAGGATCAATGCTGCCGGAATTGTCGCTGGAATGAAATGAGTTAATGGTGAATATGAATGCACTCGTGCTATCTTCGAGCGCTTAATTAAATACTCTATCGTCTTGTATACTCAAGTAATCCATCGCCATGTTTAATGGTGAATATGAGCGCACTCGTGCTATCTTCGAGCGCTTAATTAAATACCCTGTCGTCTTGTATACTCAAGTAATCCATCGCCATGTTTAATGGTGAATATGAGCGCACTCGTGCTATCTTCGAGCGCTTAATTAAATACCCTGTCGTCTTGTATACTCAAGTAATCCATCGCCATGTTTAATGGTGAATATGAATGCACTCGTGCTATCTTCGAGCGCTTAATTAAATACCCTGTCGTCTTGTATACTCAAGTAATCCATCGCCATGTTTAATGGTGAATATGAGCGCACTCGTGCTATCTTCGAGCGCTTAATTACATACCCTGTCGTCTTGTATACTCAAGTAATCCATCGCCATGTTTAATGGTGAATATGAATGCACTCGTGCTATCTTCGAGCGCTTAATTAAATACCCTGTCGTCTTGTATACTCAAGTAATCCATCGCCATGTTTAATGGTGAATATGAATGCACTCGTGCTATCTTCGAGCGCTTAATTAAATACCCTGTCGTCTTATATACTCAAGTAATCCATCGCCATATTTAATGGTGAATATGAATGCAGTCGAGCTATCTTCGAGCGCTTAATTAAATACCCTGTCGTCTTGTATACTCAAGTAATCCATCGCCATGTTTAATGGTGAATATGAATGCACTCGTGCTATCTTCGATCGCTTAATTAAATATCCTGTCGTCTTGTATACTCAAGTAATCCATCGCCATGTTTAATGGTGAATATGAATGCACTCGTGCTATCTTCGATCGCTTAATTAAATACCCTGTCGTCTTGTATACTCAAGTAATCCATCGCCATGTTTTAATTAAGAACTAATGGGACTAACTTTGAAAGGTCAAATATGCACGCATGCACACACACACACACACACACACACGCACGCACGCACGCACGCACGCACGCACGCACGCTGCGTGCGTGCGTATGTATGTATGTATGTACTTATTTGAGGAGGTGTGTCCATATAGAATCATGCGTATATGCATGATTATATATGCGTGTATATGTTTGTGCACGCGCATATATGCACCGAGTACTGGTGGTTTTGTGCACTGTTATTGATGATGGATTGTGCTTCTGTGCAGAACAACAATAACTCGTTTCAGCCAAGTAATCAAGCAATCAAGTAATCCATCGCCATGTTTAATGGTGAATATGAGCGCACTCGTGCTATCTTCGATCGCTTAATTAAATACCCTATCGTCTTGTATACTCAAGTAATCCATCGCCATATTTAATGGTGAATATGAATGCAGTCGAGCTATCTTCGAGCGCTTAATTAAATACCCTGTCGTCTTGTATACTCAAGTAATCCATCGCCATGTTTAATGGTGAATATGAATGCACTCGTGCTATCTTCGATCGCTTAATTAAATACCCTCTCGTCTTGTATACTCAAGTAATCCATCGCCATGTTTTAATTAAGAACTAATGGGACTAACTTTGAAAGGTCAAATATGCACGCATGCACACACACGCACACGCACACGCACACGCACACGCACACGCACACGCACACGCACACGCACACGCACACGCACACGCACACGCACACGCACACGCACACGCACACGCACACGCACACGCACACGCACACGCACACGCACACGCACACGCACACGCACACGCACACACACACCCACGCACGCACGCACGCACGCACGCTGCGTGCGTGCGTGCGTGCGTGCGTGCGTATGTATGTATGTATGTATGTATGTATGTACTTATTTGAGGAGGTGTGTCCATATAGAATCATGCGTATATGCATGATTATATATGCGTGTATATGTTTGTGCACGCGCATATATGCACCGAGTACTGGTGGTTTTGTGCACTATTATTGATGATGGATCGTGCTTCTGTGCAGAACAACAATAACTCGTTTCAGCCAACACCACAGCCTTACATAGTATTATCTGTTTCACCGACAGCTCACTCTGACGATGAACGCGATTACCACATGCGTCGTTCACCTCTTCCTCACCGCCCTACTGTCGACGTTTGTTATATGTAAGTACCATCGTAAACGTCACGTAATGGTTGACAAAGAAAAGTGTGTTGCAAAAAAGCATTGACTCATTGTTGGAGGTAGTGTTACACTTAGCCCTTTGCTTTTACACCAAACCGAGGGTTTGCCTCAGACTCCTCTCCCCGCTACATGAACTGGCATTCCACCAAACTGCCTTCGTGCGCTGGAAGACAGCATCCTTGTGAACGGTGATCAGAAAATAAACAATGTCTTTGTGGAAATACATTAACACATCCGAAACAACTAGTAACACCCTAACCTCGTGTAACACCCTAACCTCGTGTAACACCCTAACCTCGTGTAACACCCTAACCTCGTGTAACACCCTAACCTCGTGTAACACCCTAACCTCGTGTAACACCCTAACCTCGTGTAACACCCTAACCTCGTGTAACACATTTCTTTTAGTGTTGTTCATCTGTGTTTTGAGATCATGCCTTGACAATTGTTTTGAGATCATCCCTTGCAAGTTGTTTGAGATCATCCCATGCTAATTGTTTTGAGATCATCACTTACTATTTGAATTATTTGACGATGCTAAATTACACGTATCGTTTTTAGTAGTTGTACTAAAATCAACTTAGCAGTAAGGCAAAATCAGGGAATACACATAAAAACCATTGAACGATTGGGCCACAGCTCACTTTGACCTAAACATTTCCTTTTATTGTATGTAATTTGTTGCGCTAGCATGGCAGACTAAGTTTGCCCCCCCCCCCGGCCTCCCATTGACCTCCCCTTTGTCCCCACTGGCCTCCCCCTTTGCGAGAACCCAGATAGTCACTAATCAGATAGCTCTTTGAAAAACGACAACAAAATGTTGGAAACATAATTGCGTATACCGAGATCACACAGTGTAATATTCTTGGAAACACCCATTTATGTTCTTTCTTCCTGTATGAAGTTATATCGACATAGTTAACTTATTTGAGAACTATTGTATCTGCTCATATATCACGTCGATCCTGGATTCTATCGTACGAACGTTTCTCGGTGTTCGCCGTTTACAATATTGACTTTTCCAAAAGATGCGAGTATAGTTTATCAACACTTTGTCCCATGCGAACACGCGATTTGTGGGTAGCCTAAATACTCTGTGTTATGACGCAAGTCAAGTGAGTAAACGGCATTGTAAAAGGAAGTGACGTTGCAATTAAAGTCTGCGTGAGCATGCATGTCATGAAACACTTATTCCACTACTCTCGCCAACAGTGACGTCATTCACCACTGCCACAACTTGATTATAAATTCACAATGGGCAGCTGGCGGAGTGGTATAAATGATTGGTAGGCTGAAGACGCCAGTGCTGTTTACAACTTGTTGCCCATAGCATTTGTGCACTTGAGAGACGTAACATTGCTACGTACAAGGAGGAACATCATCGAGTTTCTTGTCAAATGTCAACAGACATTTCTGTATAAAGTTATATTGAAATTGAGACAAAAACGAGTTTGCCGAATGAAATAAAGATGTGTAAAATATGAACTTAAATGCCATTTGTGGCTAGGGCGATAAGATGAATATTCACGCATGCGCGAAAGTAGTCATTCCATCATACATGGTATAGTGTGCTGCTGTGTGTGACTCTGATATCGTCGCTCATATTGCAGCAACCAAAAACACATATGGGCTGGAATCTCACGTTGAGTCGGCCATCGATAGTGGCGCCTCTGGTGCATTTCTTCTTGACCACATTGTGCTGCAGGTTCGTAAGATATCTTTCGAGTGGTTATTTGTCAATGTCTTGAGTACTGAACGATTATAAATCTCACTCCTCTGTAAAGTGTTGCAAAATCACACAATGTACTTACCACTGGTCAATATGAGAGATGAAGCAATTCAATGGCTCGTCTTTAATTTTCTGCCGTGAAGGAAATGTACTTTTGTAAACCTTCATATTAACATAGTAGTTATTTTCTTCATTGTGATAAATATAATAACACGTCAGCAATGTGTTCGTTGATTAGAATAGAACAATGCATAAAACGTGTGATTACTACTATAAACATTAGTGTCGGAGGTACCAAGACAAATAATTCAGAGGAAGGAAATGTGTCTGCTAGAGGCAAAATAAAGGAAGGAGGGTGTGGAGACGGGTATTTTCCCACAATACGGTTGTTTTGATAAATGAATGTCTCAATGTGGTCATCCTATAGCCACTGTTTTATTGAAAATGTGGAATTATTTCAAAAAGAAGGAGATTATTTGAAAAGAAAGGAGAATTAGGAGACGAGAACCTTCCCAATGCAGAATACTTGGCGCCTCTGTGGCTCAAACAGATTCTTGTTCCTCACAGACCGGCGTCGTTTACGAGTTCTCCGCTTGGTGCGTGCGCACGAATCCAGTGATATTTCAAATATGGCGGCCAGTGGAACTGCCGAATATGACCTACAGATTGGTCGGGGAGGCAAAGGTGAACCCAACATCCGTGCCAGCAATCTGCCGTGTAAGTCAAGGAAACGAATATATTATATACATTTAAACACTCTTCTACGTATGACAAACATCTGTGTCGCAGTTGTAAAGTAGTCTACGTTATGTTCGTGTGCATCTTTCAAGAGTGGAAAACGGGAACACGTTTTGATGATGTTGTAAAACATGAATGTCTGGCAAAGTATTTTCAATAGACGCAACCCAATTATCTAGATGGTGGCTGGCGCCGTCATATAATATACTTCCATGTTCCTGATACCGTACACGATTTCGTGTTTAAATCTCCATCCCCGGATTAAGATACACTGTCGACACTTGAGTAGCCCATTTCAAGGTCAATGCTTAATTTATTTATACATTTTAAGCATTTTGGCCTTCGTTGCCAACTGAATGTTTCCTTTTTAATTGGAGTTTTTTTGTTAACTCACACCCTAATCATTACATGTGCCAATTTTCATCACAGACGAATCTACAGAAAGCTGACGATTTTATTTTCATCCGTGACGGTGATCGACTTGGCATTTACAATGAAGAGGACGCGTGCGCCGTGGCGTACGAGCTCAGCGATACATCCAGTGTCCTTCACTACGCGAACAAAAGTAGATCCGGCCTGAAGGTGGAGGACGTAGTTCGATTCGCTCGTAGCGAGAAAGGGTACGGTTTCTCCGTGACAGTATCATGTGACACAGGTAACTGAACGAGGTTTACATGGTTTTTCGATAATCACCGGCTGTGCTATGACAAATGGAAAGACGAACCGCTAAACCACTAAACCACTATTCCCTTGTTCCGAAAACAAATATAAACATTCACACCACGCACAAATACACGCACGCATATTCAAATTCACTCTTCTCTGTATGTATGTCTGTCTGTCTGTCTGTCTCTCTCTCTCTCTCTCTCTTTATCTCTCTCTCTCTCTCTCTCTCTCTCTCTCTCTCTCTCTTCTCTCTCTCTCTCTCTCTCTCTCTTCTCTCTCTCTCTCTTCCCCCCCCTCTCTCTCAAATTTATGTTAATAAATGTTTTATGCATTTAAATATATTTCTACATCTGTGCCTGCAACTTCATTTCGCAACTTCAAATTGTTCTAAGCTATGGCCCCAGGAGTCAGGAAAAGTCCAATTATGAGTTCCACTATGTCTCATCTAACAGCATATTGTCGTTCGTAAATGTTGCGTGACATATCATTAACACGATTTAACAACATTTCCACCCAAGGCAACGTACTACTGTGGACAAGGAAACTAATGTTGCGTTATTTCCACCCAAGGCAACGTACTACTGTGGACAAGGAAGCTTACGTCGGGTTATCGATAATCCAACAGTTAATTATTCATCAAAGTGTAACCCGCCCTTACGAGATATATGTCAACTGTGTCTTTAAAGCTGCTTCCTCAAATGCTTCAACCCATCGCGAATCCGGTTCATTTATGTTCAGATGTGTGGTGTGTGTCTGGCTTAGATATCGAATTGAGGATGCACATTTAAGCACATTCACATTGCTAGCATTTACATTGGCTGTAGATAATTTGCTTCATTCATTTATCAAATGGATGGAAGCACCAATATCGGGTCGTATCCGTTGTACGTATTTGCTGTACGTTGTTTATCTCTTGTAGACAAGTCATACTACCTGCGGCCCACACCACCGTCGATGACGTCACCACACTCTGTATCACCAGTTAGTAAGCACCTACTACTAAAACTTGAATACAAAGCAATGCAACTCTTTCCTCCTACTGAGAATTTCAGATTAAAACAGGCATTGTGTGAACATTGTGTGAACATGCAACGAACGACGATCGAATTATACAAATCCCGCCAAACGTGAGGCAACAAATCGTAACATTGAACCATTCTTTATCAAAACCAATGCATCATCGAGAGTATATATTCATGCGTTGTATTATATAAAGATAAACATTAACTTAACACCGCTGCTGTTTTGTTGTAGTTAACGATAACTCCATTCCCTACAAGACAAGGTGGGTTAGTTCAAACGTTGTGGTCGAATTCGAGGTGTTGTTGTCTATTTGTTTTATATTATTGTATATTATTTTCATCGTTAGTGGTTATTCCAAGTGCTGTTATCGTAAATCTGCGTCATCTTTTAGTCATACCATGTCCGGTATGTAAATCCACCTTACCAATGTCACTGTGTTCTGAGACATTTTCACCATCGTCGCAAGTTGTTCGGGTAGAAATGTAATTTGCATTTTGTTTTACATTGCATTCAACAACATCGTCATAATCTTTACATGATTTAATTTCAGGAACAATTACATACGTCGGCAACTCCATTGCTCGTCGCCATAACGCCATCGAGGAATCTGGCAGAAACATCTACGTGCTGTCAAACGTCACGTTTGTCAAATGTCACGTGTTGACATTCTACGCCTACTTCTTGAAAACCGACCCGGTCTGGTTTCAAATATGGCGGCCGCACAAGGACCTGTCGCAGGTGTTTACACTGGTCGGTCAAGTACCCTTCTCGGCCAGGGTTGTGCCTGGAGTGTTCAAAGTAAGTCGGTAACGGTGTCATAAATACGTCTTTAATTGAACATTCTTAATACAGTAAAACCTACTCGAATGTTGCATATTGTACATTTGTATATTTTTACAGCCTGTACGGATTACGGATTTTATATTTAGGTCTTAAACTCATAATGGATAATTTGTAAATTTTAAAAGTTTTATCGTGAATAAAAAATATTAGTAGTAGTTGTTGTAGTATCGATCTTTAAGACAATTGGCTCGCACACTGACTACTAATTGTCTTACAAGGGTATATATAATGAAATTGTAAATTCAATGGCAATTATTAATTTATATAGTATTGCTAGGCAAATCAAGAAAATGAATTTCCGTTGAATTTACCAAAAAAAATTTAAACGTGCAACCGATCCCAAGAAATGCATACGATCGCGATATAATTTTGTTTGCAAATGCATCACTCTACGTCCGACTGGCCAAACAATAATCGCTTCCATCCCTGGCAGATTTCCGTGCGTAGATTTCAGCTGATGACGGAGGCAGGAGACGTTCTTGGATTCACCAACGAACGCAACGTTGGCCCGATAGGGTTCTCATTTAGAGAATCTAGTTCGCTGGGTGTCACCTACGTGGCGCCGCTGTCCGACAGAGCCCTGCCGTCCATGCAGGAGGGCATTCTGTTTGAGAAGACGAGACTACCGTACAACTTCGCCATTGGTGCCCTTTGCGACACAGGTAACCATTCACCTGCCGCGCCCTCTCTCGGATAGTTAAGTCAAACTCAACTCCTCTAGTGGACTGTTCAGGCAGCATATCATTGCAGGTGTGAAATGTTACACATTTGTAAAGATTTAAGTATGTTCATACACTACATATATACAAATATAAGCTGATGAACAATTATGCTTATATACATGTCATCAAGCGCAACAAAAACTAAATATAAACATATCTTAGTTTTAAGATTTACAAATATGACAGTTAGGAACGAGGTCAGGATAGCACTGTGTATGAGATAGTTGGTCAAAATGTATCGAATTACATATATAATGTACAGTAAAACAAGATGGGGTAGTAAAAATAATATTTGTATGCAACCACATTTTATGCGAGTTACCTGTATCCATATTGTTCTAAGAAAAACCCCATTACATTTTTACATTATCCTTTCCTGGACAAAAATCCAATCATTACGAACAGCGCTGATGAAATGTGTAGTCGGTATTAATATGCTGATATTATTGATATGCTGTAGATATTGTACTGCCTTCAACTGTTCACTCTGCTACCGTCACGCCGAGATACACATCGCATCCAGTGAGTAACTAACGGTGCAATTCATCATGTTAATGATTGTATGAAACTTAAAAAAAACTAAACACGAACGGCATAAGGTCATAAGGTCATATATACGCGTGTAAACGGTTTGTTGAGAACGACAAGTTACCATGACCAATACTAACTGTAAGCGTCCCCTATACAAACGGAACACAGAAAGGTTTAGTAACACCGTTGCATGCTCAAATATGTATCATTTGCCAGGGGTGTCAACCTGTTCCACGTGTTGCACCCTTTTATGTCGTGCAGGATCTATATCGCCACATTCTCTCCTTGGCCGTTGTCTCTCAACGTTCATGGATACTCTTTCTCCATACATGTTATTCTCATCTGGGACATCGCGTTACAACAAGTTTGTCTCTTCTGTGCAGTTCTTATCCCCCTCTTGGAATCAGATAGTCTTCGCACAGTAAGTGCAGCGTAGCTAAATGCTTCCCAGAGAGGTCGAGATGACGCTGGAATGAACAGGGGGTGAAGTGTAAGGTCTGCCAGGGAGTGAAGTGTAAAGGACTTGATACTGAGCTATGTAAGAACGTACCTTTTTACAGAAACATGTTTCTCGTCCATACATAGCCATGAAGCAACTGATGCGTTGTAGAACATCCTTTCCTTTGCAACCCTCTGTTTTCCTGTTTTCCTACAACGCGGTTTGTACAAGCTGCTTGAGGCAGCTACGTCGAAAAGCGAACCTTCATATAATTTCAAATAGAATTTCGCCACCCATGTCCACGAAACCCTCCAATTGCAAGTTGTTCCTTTTTAACCTTCGTATGTAGCTCTATCGGTATATGAAATGATTTGGTCTTTGAGGTGAATGTTTTCAGCCAACTCGATCCTTTCATGTCCCACAATTTTCGTTTTTCAGCTGCTGGCCTTCGATGTTTTCCTCACCATATCATATCAGTGGCCGCCCCCTCCCCCTCCCCCTCCCCCTCCCCCTCCCCCTCCCCCTCCCCCTCCCCCTCCCCCTCCCCCTCCCCCTCCCCCTCCCCCTCCCCCTCCCCCTCCCCCTCGCCATCCCCCTCCCCAAGAACTTGCTTTCGAAGCACGAACTGCCATCTCCTTCACATTGCTCTTCTCTGCGTATCTGTGTATATACCTGTTCATAGTATGTACAATGTATTCATTGCATAATAGTATTGTTATTCATAATTCAGCACTGAAACATAACATCATAAATTAAATGAGGCGTTTCTGTCCTTTCTCTA
>OY759272.1:32389626-32424626 GCA_963662155.1 Lamellibrachia columna | reverse complement strand
GGCCGCCAACAACCGTAATGGATAAATGGCTGTAATATTTTACTATTGCCACACTTCAGTTGTATTTCGAGGATAGAAATGTTCCAGAGACATCCCCCAAGTAGCATGTAGTGGCAAACCAATTGTGTAGTGGGTGATAAACTAAACCATTATGGGCTGGTCTTGGCTCCCGGACTACAATGTATGCGCGTGTGTTGCAGCTGTTGCGCTGTCTGTTACAGAGTACCCGTCGTGGTTGACCAACTCTTCCTTTGTGTTGGCGCTCTTCGTCTGGCTGCTTCTCGTCACGTTGCTCGCTATCATCGCGTGCGGCTGCCTGGCCTGGATTTATCGTCGAAGGCGTCAGCGAGAGAAACGCTCCCGGCGAGAGGCGAGCAACGTCTCCACGATTCGCAATCGAACCGCCTTCGCACAGGTAGGTGGTTGTGTCGATCCAGAGAAGATGTACTCATGCCGAACAGGTCCTAGCTAGTTTTTCTCTTCCCCTGATCCCTTGCTGAGTGGATGGTCATATAACTTACCGTTAGTCCTTTGAGTAGTGGGGGCAACATCATGGTATGTTCTCCTCATGAGCTCATTGTTGATGAAGTTGTCTTACCATTTAATTTTCTGTCATTCATTTCATTTTCTGATTAACTGATACAAGGTTATTACAATTTTGGACCGAACGCGTTTGCACTACTACGACGATAAAATCAGTTGTTGCCGTTCAACTACTGCCGTTCTGTCGGCTAGCGTCTCGTTGTTCATACACGTTTTATCTTTCCGGATGATAACTTTGTTCTCACACTGTGTTTTCGGTTTCATATATGCGTGATGATATGCTGTTATTACGATAACTGTTAGCTCGGATTACCGGTGCGTGTCTGAAACCCCGAGTTAAATAAGAAGGAAAAATAGTGAGTTATGTTGCGCAAGCAGACGAAAATATAAAATTAACGTTCCTGTGCTGGACAGACTCCCAGTGCTATTTCGTATAGCTTTTTGTTCATCTCATCCTCACTGTGTTATCGTTTTGAAGATGCCCTCATTCGTGGCTTGCGTGTCTGTTTTCAGTGGTTAGGCGGAATGAAGGAAAACGATTCCATCGACTATTTCAACCCGACAATCGGCGCACGCTCCTCCCACAACAGCGCCGGCCGCCGAATCAACGGCTACGATCGGCCTCCTGCTCCGGCCAACGGCTCGATGAGACGAGGAGCGCATCACGATGACGACGACAGAATCAGTGTCGATACGTACATGTGAAGTACTATAGGCCGGTTTACACAAGCGATTTGTTCCCCATTGTGTCGGGCGACACCGTATCGCAAAGCAAAGCTAGATTATGTGTGCGTCTACACAACGACTTGTTTAGACACTGAGAGATGCGAATTTAGACTCGCGCAAATGCGGACTAGAGCCTTGACGAAAGGCCACGACGATTGCAGCTTCTCTCGGTCGCGGCAGTCGCTGATTGGACGCTGCTTCAAACTGTCGGCTGACAGTCGGTCAAATTGGGTCTCGCCCAAATTTGCCCGATACAATAGTAGCCACACCCTCACGAATGTGTCTACGCAGGCGAATGATTGTCCAATAAACCGAAGGGAATACAGGCACTTGTGGGACAGTGACAGTCAACATCAGCGTTGTGACAGTTCGTGTTTGTGACTTATAACAAACTTTAATGTCACAGCTGGTAACACGTAATGTATTTCAGTTGACGTCGTCCCGTGGTAGAGGATGGCGAAAACAATTCATTCGTACCAGCGACGGCAAAGTTTAATTTCTTGACTATGTTTTTTACGAAGATTAGGAGTAGATGGCATTATTACTGACTGATCCATCGTACAACGTATGTGTCAACGATTACATGTTTTGTACGTAGATGTATATAATTAGTGATTGGTTTATGAAGTGCAAATTCGTGAAGGTAAAGGCACATTGGTCGATGAATATGTTCGTTGTGCGTTTATACGACTAGCGCCACATGTTTCCGCACCGCGGCTGTGTGACTGGGTCAGCCCGCGAACCCCGACACTAGGCGACTGGTCTGCAACTCGCGTGCGCGCCACCGCCGCGATCCTGGCGTTATTTTCACAGAACATTAAAGTCATTCATGGAATCAGTATTAGTTCTCTCAATTTCAATGTAGGTGTTTCTATTGTCTACCTTTTCTATTTCTCTGGGGGGTTCTCCGGGGGTATTTGGACGGCTATTTTCCGTATACCTTTTCTAACAAGCATGTTTCCTAAACGTCTCATTTACTATACATCTAATATAATCAGACATTTCGTGAATACGTCACCATAACGTCGGTTTAATGGTTACATAGGAGTCGTTATGTAAGTTAATCTTATTGCTATGCAAACATCTTACTTTCCACTCCTTTGCCACACCTGTGTAGCTGTCACACAAATAACGAGCCACCGGTAATGTTATGCTACATAAACTACAATAAACTATCGCCAACCGAGTGTATCCGTTGATACGGTCCATGGTATTGTAGGCCGTGCACGGGCCGAGTATATCCGTTGATACGGTCCAAGGTATTCGTACACAGCTGCCTGTAAATGTAAATAAATGTAAGTTTTTGTAGCTTGGTATACTTCCCAATCCCATCATGTTCTATTCCTTACTGGGAGTGACTGCTCAGATCCTCCCGCGTCACAACGTCCTGTCCATTGCGTCCTCCTCCACAGCCTCTGCCACCTCCGTGTCTCTCCTCACCACGTCCCTTGTTATTAACCTTCGCCGTCCCCTGCTGCGTCTTCCATCCACCAGCAGGTGCCACGCCCTCTTTATCGCATTATCTTCCTCTCTCTAAATCTTCCTTTTTAATTTCACTGGAATTTTATTGTCGCGCCATTTCGCCCAAGTTGACTTAACTCTTTTCCTGACATTTTCTTCGCAACCTCCTACTTTGCTGACCACAGCTCCAGGGCAACGAAAGCTTTCGACTGGATTAAGATCATCTTTCCCTTTAACCTTTATAATCCTGATATCTTCTCACGACCACTCATCATCACTTTAGCCTCCTTCGCGTTTACTCTTAAACCATGTTCCTTTTATTTCTTTATTAGCCTATGTTGTTTGTCTTCTTCACTCTCAGTCATCCACGTATAGCAGTTACCATAACACGTCTCACCTGGCCGACTGGTTTATCACATCCGTCACACTGATGAACATTTGCGAACTTAATACCGATCCTTGGTGTCGCGACTCTACCACTGGAAACTAATTTGTTTTCACCTACTAGTTCTTACAACTGTCTTAGCTCCATCATACGTACATTGTACCATTCCTACAAGTTTATTAAACACTTGTTTCTTTAGCAGGCATCAACATGTCAATTTGCTGTACTCCATCGTGTGCTTTCTCCAAGTCTACAAAACCACAATATGTGGTTTTATCACTTTGTAGTCTTTTCTTCTGTCCCTGCCTCATAATAAAATCGAACCCACCGTTCCTTTCCCTGGCGTGAACCCAAACTGCATCTCATCTATCGCTACAACCTCTCACACATACGTCTCCACGATCTTCTCTAAACATTTCAGGACATGTTCCTGTAGTCTGACTCCCCGATATTGACCACACTCTGGGGTATAACACTGGTTCAAGCTCACTTTTCTTCCAGTCCTTTGACACAACTAACTAACATAAACCTGTGTCTCGGTGTCAATGAGAGCCTGTGCTTGCTTTTGTTGACATGCAAATATTTGAGAATTAAATCAACGAATCAAAATATATATTTCCATTCTTTTATCAACTTTTCTAATTCTTAGCGAATGTCTCGTCGACCAGCTGAAAACCGTTTTGGTCCGCGGACCAGAGTTTGCGGAACGTCACACGCCAAATATGATCGCTGTGGTCTCGCTTGCTTGCGTTCGTTGCTGGTTGGTCAGGACTATTGTGACGATTAAGCAAGCTCGACCAAAGCAGCATTTTTACAATAAGTGTGTCACACCGCATAGCAATCCTTGCGCGGTTCGGATAGGCCGCTGTCCCAACCATCACTGGTTGAACCGCCAGGACAGAAATATGTGAGTACACATTTGACAGTTTCATCCAAGTTAATTGATCACAGTTGATTTGGACTTTTTCGTAATGCTTAAATGTGATTGCGTTTGAAACAGCCCGGGGTACGCCAACCCAGACAGGTGGGACCAACTGTGTCGTAGCCTGCGTAGCACTATTTTTGAGTAGTGTACGCGCTATAATGGGCCAAGTTACAGAATATGGTCCCAGCAGTAGGCATAAGCAAGGTATCGACTTCGGCTGGTGATGTTTCTTACAAAACCAGTAACGTAACATTCATTGCAAGTAACATTGTCTGATTACTAAGATTTAAATTAGTCACAATAGTATGTTAGCCGGATAAGTGATTGTGTAAAATAAAACGTTACATGATATAAAACTATTCTATAAAACTATTCTGATGTCTTCTCGGTTTCGAGTATGACATTAACATCGCAAATCGTTCAACGTTTTCTCGCACAAGCTCTTTCATGGAATAGTTGGCCAATACGAGCCGCCAGTTTCCTTCCGCAGTATCGACATGCGATTTGTTCAATTCTCGCACAAGCTCTTTCATGGAATAGTTGGCCAATACGAGCCGCCAGTTTCCTTCCGCAGTATCGACATGCGATTTGTTCAATTGTCAAGCGCGAGCGCTCGTTCATGGCCGCGTTGTCGTTTCAATTGGCAAGCGCGAGCGCTCGTTCATGGCCGCGTTGTCGTTTAATTTCGGCTTTTGCGGCTCCTGTTTTGACGGCCGTACGCCAGGCACTGCGATCGTGCGCCATCTCCTCCCAGTGCCTCTTGTTGTTATCGGCGGCGTGGAGGTGTCGCTTTGTGCAGTCCATGTAGCTTAAGTGTCGTCTTCCAACATTTCGCTTTGCCTGCCATAGCTCGCCGTACAGAACTGCCTTAGGCAGTCGGTCGTCAATCATCCATTAACATGGTAGACGTCCGAACGCGGCAGAGGCCGGCTGAATTCGAGCCGACAGTTCCTTGTCGAGGCTGCAGTCGTTTGCGATGGTGCTCCCAATGTATTTAAAGGTGGTGGCGACGTTAAGTGGCGTACCGTTGAGTAAGATCGTCGGTGCTGTGTACGGTGTCCCGGGTTGATGCAAGACGTCAGTTTTTCGAACATTGATAGAGAGTCCAACAGATGTAGAAACGGCGGCAAACCTGTCAAGTATCGTTTGCAGATCAACCTCAGAATGTGACACAAAGCATGTATCGTCAGCGGATAGAAGGTCCCGAACGCACAGTTGTCGTACCTTCGTCTTCGCTTTGAGGCGGGACACATCGAAAAGCCTTCCTTCAGAGCATGTTGTTATGGAGACGTCTTTGGTGGTGTCACGATTTGAAACTTGGAGCACTGCAGCCAAGAAGAGAGCAGTGTCGGCGATAGGACGCAGCTTTGTCATCTCCGTGACCGACTGGAAATACATCCGTCATCTCACCGTCAATCATCACCTGTGCTTTCATGTTCTCGTGAAACGCCCGCAGCATCAATGTGAACTTGTCAGGGCAGCCAGAGACTAGGGCGACTGATCGAGTCGAACACTTTTGTCGGCCATACATGCACGCTATCAGGGATGACACTGGAAATATTAAAATCAATATTGCGCCGATCGAGATGTCGGACCCTACCAACGTAATCGCCGTTCAAATGTGATGCTATTTTGAGCCGATAACAGTTCCTTGACTCAGTACTGCATGCCATATTTCGATGGCTGCGTTATGAATAGGTTTGTTACTATGAAGTAAATCCCTTTAACTTTTTTTTACATTATTATACTATTCACACACTACAACGAGCATGATTTGCGGTAGGCTAAATCAGTTGAGAATGGAGTAATAACAATATTCAAACAACGTTTATCATCCACGTACGCTACAAGTGGATATCACCGGAAGTCTAAAAATCAACATGGAGTAAATCCCTTTCACTTTCTCTGTTTCAGGCAGTCAAAATACTTGGCGCTCACAGTAATAGTGGTCACCGCCTTCGCATTGACGTTGTTGTTATACCAGCAAGAACTGCGACATGTGCCGCGACCTGCTTCAAGGTTGTTGCATGACAAGAGAACAACTGCTCAGTCGATCACAGTCGACCCACGAAATGGGAGAAGAAATAAATCTACAAATTCAACGAAGAAGCCATTTCGACATGCAACAGAACGCAGTGTTAGTGTCTCGGCTGGGCAACCACGTGTCAACACTACGTGGACGTCACAGCTGGTTAGGAATATAACCGATAGACGGAATGAAGCAGGAAGCCAAGACAGTATAACAATATTATTTTGGACATATCTGACTGGAGGAAATGTGAAGAGACAGTGCAACACTGCCGTCCCATGTGTCTACACCTACGACCATTCCTTGTACAACGTCAGCGATGTCGTCATATTAACATCGAGACTCATACGAGATCGTCAACAGATGCCGTCGTTCCGCCCGCCACATCAACACTGGATAACATTTCTTCGTGAGGCGCCTGATCGAACTGCATTGAAAATAAAACCATACGAAACTTGGTTCAACTGGACAATCGCCTACTCCATGAACAGTGACGTAGTCTTACCCTACGGAATGTGTCTTCCCACGCGAGACAAGGTCGCGAAAGACCCCAGTAGCATCACTGACCTTATACGACGTGTCTACGGGGAATCTGCCGAATCAATGCCGTGGGTGAAGCGAAATTTACCGTATACTCCATACGATCACGCTAAGGGCAAAACTCGCTTAGTCTTATGGTTTGTTAGCAATTGTCATCCTCCGAGTTTGAGAGAAAGATATGTCGCTGAACTAAAACAGTATGTTGATATTGATATATTTGGAAAATGTACATGTAAGACATGCAAGAGAAATAGTGCACCCACAGGGGATTTATATAAAACACACAAGTTTTACTTGGCGTTTGAGAACTCGCTTTGTGCTGACTACATCACAGAAAAGGTTTGGACACGTCTTCAGCAAGGCATTCTGCCGATTGTTCTGGGAGGTGCCGACTATAAAACTCACCTTCCACCGCATTCCTATATCGACGTCAAAGATTATTCGTCACCGAAACAACTTGCGAAATATCTTCATCAACTTGACAAGAACGACACCCTCTATAATGAATATTTTGCATGGAAACAAAACTATACGTGTCAGCAGGGCTTTCCAGGTTTATCTTCCTTTTGTGAAATATGCAGAATGATGAACGAAAACCGAAACAAAGTTAATATCATTCCAGATATCAACAAGCATTTTGCTGTAGACTGTATGCTGCCTAAGGAGTATTACAAAGGATTTGCAAGCGATATTTTAAGGAGAAAGGTTTCGAATGAAGCCGGTTCAAAGTGGCCATCCTATTCATAAAAAAACATCTACGTTGACTATTTAACTCCGGGGTGTTTATTTAATGAGGTTCTGGGGGGTGGGGTGTTATAAATGACTCTAGACTCTGGATGAGATAATGGCTGTTTTGTTATAATGAAATTGCATATATCACATTTATATAGATCATAATGTAGATTCTGGTTTGCTGCGCCACTAAGCTGGTGTTCTTGAGGATTTAGGTCCTATGGAGTATTATCATTACTATTTAGGCCCGATGGATTATTATTATTACTATTTAGGCCCGATGGATTATAAGTATTACTATTCAGGCCCTATGGATTATTATCATTACTATTTAGTCCCTATGGATTATTATTATTACTATATAAAAAACACATAAAAATTAAATCCATTCCATGTTTTATGTGACTGTCCCAATTTCTTTAATTGTTTATAGTAATACATAGAGAATTAATGTCTTTCACACTTTTAACATTAGTTTATAGCAATACATAGACAATTAATGTCGTTCACACTTTCAACATTAGTTTATAGCAATACATAGACAATTAATGTCGTTCACACTTTCAACTTTAGTTTATAGTAATACATAGACAATTAATGTTGTTCACACTTTCAACATTAGTTTATAGCAATACATAGACAATTAATGTCGTTCACACTTTCAACTTTAGTTTATGTGACTGTCCCAATTTCTTTAATTGTTTATAGTAATACATAGAGAATTAATGTCTTTCACACTTTTAACATTAGTTTATAGCAATACATAGACAATTAATGTCGTTCACACTTTCAACATTAGTTTATAGCAATACATAGACAATTAATGTCGTTCACACTTTCAACTTTAGTTTATAGTAATACATAGACAATTAATGCTGTTCACACTTTCAACATTAGTTTATAGCAATACATAGACAATTAATGTCGTTCACACTTTCAACATTAGTTTATAGTAATACATAAACAATTAATAGATTCTTGTTGGAAGGCTATGCATCTAGGTGCACTTCAGTTATTACATAAATAAGGAGCAGCTGGTAATGCGACGTTGTACAATGCATAATAAAGATATTTTACTCTCAATAGCCGATTCGGTTTCATTGCTTCCTGTACTCAACCGCCTGCACAGGTAAACAAAGGTATGTTTTACATAGCTTAGTATCATTCACACTTCACAAACGTTCATAAATGGTTCCCTTTTGTTTACTGGTCATGTGGAGTTTGTTGCAATCTTTTAAAATATTGCAAACCTAGATGCCTCCGGGCCTTTCAGCATTTTATCAGCGTTCAACATTAATTATATATCAACTAATCAAAGACATTAATAACATGATGGTTTAACAAGATTTAACAAGTTTGCCATCCAAAGTTAAACACCAAGATGGCAAGTGGACAAGGACGCCATTGAAAATTAACTCTCGAGCTAATTCTTCGAATAATTTTGTTTCGGTTGATACGAAACATTCGGACCAGTTTTAATTATATTTAATCATATATTATTGCCACAAGACAAACACGCAAAATCAAGCGGATTTGCAAATGTTTACGTTTTGGTCGCATCCGATAATAGTAAGCTTGCTCTCTACTCTTTTATTTTATAGTTATGCAGCAATAACATTAGTCACTATGGCTGAAATTTATGTGTGTTGAGTTCATAAAAATATAAGATGACATTTTATAAAGTTGGTGCAAAAAAGATGGCGGCCTTTTTAAAAAAATGAAGCCAGTCTATCATTGAAATGTCATATCTCCAGAACTATAGCATTTAGGAAGGTGATATTAGTGTCAAACACCAGGTTTATGGGGTCAGTAAGTTCAATAAAACGTTTTGTAATGCTGTCAGTCCGATCTTCACGATGCTTCACATTTACATTGATATAAATCATGGGAAGACACCTGTTGAAAGTAAGGTTTGTCCGCTAAAGGTCAAGGTCAACAGAGCTAAACAGAAATGTATTGTTTTCACGCACTTTCGTTTCAGTGCGATAATTCGACTACCGTGTGCCCGATCTTCACGATACTTCACATGTACGTTGATATCGATCGGGGTAAGACACCTATTGGAAGTGAGATTGGGCAGCCAAAGGTCAAGGTCACCGTTGCTAAAATGAAAATATGCCCTCATTTTAGTGATAGCTCATCAGCGGTAGCATTTTGTTTTACCAAAAATTTTCTAGTATATCAAATATAGTCACCGTACTAAGAAAAACTGTATTTCATTTCAATATTGCAGAATTAAAAAAAAACCCAACCATGACTGCAAAATTTGATGTCTCCGCTTCCAAGAAACGTCTAGTGCAGATATTTGACACTAACAAATGTGTATTCTGTCCAGAGCCATTCACTGCAAAAGATCCCGGTATTTATCCAGATGTATACGAAGTCCAATCCCTTTGGTCTGCCGGTATTGAACGTCAGGATGATGTAGATAAAACGTTTGTCCAAAAAGTCAGAAATTCTCACTTCAGGCCCCGGTACACTTTATACCTTTGCTGGTCCCTACTGCAGGACTGCTAGTGTCGTTTAGTAATGACAATAATCCATTTTATTTTTTGGCGAAACTATTCGAAATTTATTTTCGTTATCCACCAGTTCTACTTCAACCATCTCGGATGCCACACACAATTTAACTCAAATACACAATGAAACATGTATAAAAGTCCATATTCACAAACACATGCACGCACGCGCGTAAGCACGCACGCACACACGCACGCACGCACTTTTTGTGAAAGTTATGTTAGCAGAGATCGGGAGATGATATGGATCGCTTTACTGCAATTAATGACAAACCAATAAATATTTGCATATGAAGGTGAAATCAATCAGATTCCTGTTTTGTACATGTCACTGACTGTAGCACTTTCCAGACGACTGCAAAATTGAAGATAAATAAAAAAATTACATAAATGTCACTAAGTAACCTGCAGCGGTATAATGCCTTGCTGAAGACGAGACCAAATCTTTTCTGTGCAGTAGTCGACCCGAGTCACAACCCAAGTCAAACTTTTGGGTTTTTAATTAAAGTACTTAGTATTTTTAACTCCTTGCCGTAGTTTTATCAAATGTATATCCATGTTTTTGGACCAATAAATGTATTATTATTATATTATCTACACGTTCTCCGAATACATCAATATCAAAATCCCGTCTCAGTTCGGCGACATATCTTTCCCACAAACTCCGTGGCTTACAACTGCTAACAATCCATAAGAGTTTTACCCTTACAGTAATCATATGGAGTATATTTGTACGGTACGTTTCACTTCATCCACGGCACTGATTCGGCAGATTCCCCGTAGACACGTCGTATCAGGTCAGTGATGCTACTGGGGTCTTTAGCGACCTTGTCTCGCGTTGGAAGACACACTCCGTACGGTAAGACTACGTCACTGTTGATGGAGTAAGCGATTGTCCAGTTGAACCAAGTCTCGTAGGGTTTTACTTTGAATGTAAAGTTCACAGGCGCCTCGCGTTGAAAATGTATCCAGTGTCGATGAGACAGACTATACGACGGCATGTGTTGACGATCTCGTGTGAATCTCGTGGTTAACATGAAGGCATCGCTGACGTTGTACAATGAATGTTCGTAGGTGTAGACACACGGGAAGGTAGTGTCGCATTGTCTCTTCACATTTCCTCCAGTCAGATATGTCCAAAATAATATTTTTTATACTGTCTTGGCTTCCTGCTTCGTTCCGTCTGTCGGTTATATTCCTAACCAGCAGTGGCGTCCACGTAGTGTTGTCACGTGGTTGCCCAGCCGAGACACTAACTGCGTTCTGTTGCATGTCGAAATGGCTTCTTCGTTGAATTTGTAGATTTATTTCTTCTCCCATTTCGTGGGTCGACTGTGATCGACTGAGCAGTTGTTCTCTTGTCATGCAACAACTTTGAAACAGGTCGCGGCACATGTCGCAGTTCTTGCTGGTATAAAAATAACGTCAATGCGAAGGCGGTGACCACTATTACTTATTTTATTTTTAGACTTCCGGTGATATCCACTTGTAGCGTACGTGGATGTTAAACGTTGTTTGGATATTGTTAGAACTCCATCCTCAACTGATTTAGCCTACCGCAAATCATATTCGTTGTAGTGTATGAATAGTATAATAATGTAAAATCCGCAGTCGATCTAATAAAAAATGACCCGATCTAACGATCAAGCCAAATTATGTCGATTTTTTTGGAAAAAAATTCCGCACTCTTCTACTAAGCCGACTGCACATATTACTGTATGTAATTGTTCACGCACTACTGATTTTGACACCCGGTTCACGGTGGGATCAATGAACCCGGTTCACGATGGGATCAATGAACACGGTTCACGGTGGGAGCAATGAACCCGGTTCACAGTGGGATCAATGAACCCGGTTCACGGTGGGATCAATGAACCCGGTTTACAGTGGGATCAATGAACCCGGTTCACGGTGGGAGCAATGAACCCGGTTCACGGTGGGATCAATGAACCCGGTTCACGGTGGGAGCAATGAACCCGGTTACAAGATGGGATCAATGAATCCGGTTCACGGTGGGAGCAATGAACCCGGTTCACGATGGGATCAATGAACCCGGTTCACAGTGGGATCAATGAACCCGGTTCACGGTGGGAGCAATGAACCCGATTCACGGTTCGACCAATGAACCCGGTTCACGGTGGGACCACTGAATCCGGTTCACGGTGGGAGCAATGAATCTGGTTCACGGTGGGAGCAATGAACCCGATTCACGGTGGGACCAATGAACCCGGTTTACGGTGGGATCAATGAACCCGGTTCACGGTGGGATCAATGAACCCGGTTCACGGTGGGACCACTGAATACGGTTCACGGTGGGAGCAATGAACCCGGTTCACGATGGGATCAATGAACCCGGTTCACGGTGGGAGCAATGAACCCGATTCACGGTGGGACCAATGAACCCGGTTTACAGTGGGATCAATGAACCCGGTTCACGGTGGGATCAATGAACCCGGTTCACGGTGGGACCACTGAATCCGGTTCACGGTGGGATCAATGAACCCGGTTCACGGTGGGAGCGATGAATCCGGTTCACGGTGGGACCAATGAACCCGGTTCACAGTGGGGTCAATGAACCCGGTTCACGGTGGGAGCAATGAACCCGATTCACGGTGGGACCAATGAACCCGGTTTACGGTGGGATCAATGAACCCGGTTCACGGTGGGACCACTGAATCCGGTTCACGGTGGGAGCAATGAATCCGGTTCACGGTGGGAGCAATGAACCCGATTCACGGTGGGACCAATGAACCCGGTTTACGGTGGGATCAATGAACCCGGTTCACGGTGGGATAAATGAACCCGGTTCACGGTGGGACCACTGAATCCAGTTCACGGTGGGAGCAATGAACCCGGTTCACGATGGGATCAATGAACCCGGTTCACGGTGGGATCAATGAACCCGGTTCACGGTGGGAGCAATGAACCCGGTTCACGGTGGGACCACTGAATCCGGTTCACGGTGGGATCAATGAACCCGGTTCACGGTGTGAGCAATGAATCCGGTTCACGGTGGGATCAATGAACCCGGTTCACGGTGGGATCAATGAACCCGGTTCACGGTGGGACCACTGAATCCGGTTCACGGTGGGAGCAATGAACACGGTTCACGATGGGATCAATGAACCCGGTTCACGGTGGGATCAATGAACCCGGTTCACGGTGGGAGCAATGAACCCGATTCACGGTGGGACCAATGAACCCGGTTTACGGTGGGATCAATGAACCCGGTTCACGGTGGGATCAATGAACCCGGTTCACGGTGGGACCACTGAATCCGGTTCACGGTGGGATCAATGAACCCGGTTCACGGTGGGAGCAATGAATCCGGTTCACGGTGGGATCAATGAACCCGGTTCACGGTGGGAGCAATGAACCCGGTTCACGGTGGGAGCAATGAACCCGGTTCACGGTGGGAGCAATGAACCCGGTTCACGGTGGGAGCAATGAACCCGGTTCACGGTGGGAGCAATGAACCCGGTTCACGGTGGGAGCAATGAACCCGGTTCACGGTGGGAGCAATGAACCCGGTTCACGGTGGGAGCAATGAACCCGGTTCACGGTGGGAGCAATGAACCCGGTTCACGGTGGGAGCAATGAACCCGGTTCACGGTGGGAGCAATGAACGAAGGATGGAGCTGAAAGCAACAATCAATTATATTGCCAGTAATCACAACTAGGTTTAACAAGATTTATCAAGATTCCCATAACAAACTACAAGTTCCAGATGGCAAATGCACAAACATTGTCATCTATATATAGCATGTCCTTATCAGATCTATGCCAATTTTATTACTAACAATCATTTGACAGTTTGGTCCATTCTTTGTCACCCCCTGCAAGAATGACAAAACAATTTCCAATGCGCATATAGACAATGTGACAGCACTGGGACGTCGCTGGTGTGCACCCTGGATGACCAGACAATGTGACAGCACTGAGACGTCGCTGGTGTGCACCCTGGATGACCAGACAATGTGACAGCACTGAGACGTCGCTGGTGTGCACCCAGGATGACCAGACAATGTGACAGCACTGAGACGTCGTTGGTGTGCACCCTGGATGACCAGACAGAACGAAGGGTGTGCTTATAGTGCTGATCGATATGAGCACAGCATTTGACACCGACGACCACTCGACTTTAATTAGCCAACGGCGCAGCTTAGGCGTCCAGAGCACCCTTCAATGGCTGTCGAACACGACTCAGACAGTATGCATTGGTTTTTCCACGTTGCAAGGCTTTTTGATGGCTTTTTGAGCTGATCTATCTGATCTACTGACCCCGTACGCACACACCGGCGACTTTCGAGTTCCGCGCTACAAACTGGCGGGCGTTCCCGGTGTCCGGCCGACAATATGGAACGCTTTGCCGGAATGTACTGATAAGACAAACATATATACTGTCTAAATCTAAGAACCTACTATACACCTTTCTATTCCACCGAGGAATAACTGTGAATGAAGACACAATTGTGAACATGTGCAAGTTATGTATTTATGTATGTGGTTATGTATTTATTATTTATAATTATTTATTTATTACATGTACTTATTTATTAATTAATCTTAATCGAATACTTAATCGAATTTATAATGCATATCTTTAACCATACGATTATATATTATTATATATTTATATGATTGCATGTATGTTTAGCAAACGCGTGTGAACGGCCTGGTCCAGTTACAAGGCGCTTCATAAATGTTGGTAACAGTTTTAGTAGTAATAATAATTCTTAGCGGCACATTTAGGCAGATTTTGAGCCACCAGACTAGCGCAAAGTCGTCGTCCACAATGACCAGTTAACACAAATGATACAGTTATTCGTAACAGAACATTAATAACAACCGAAAACATCATGATAAAAACGTTATTCAAGTGGCGGCCTCTTGCGGACAGTTTAAAAACACGATTAGTTAATATGAAGCCTGGACATAATGGCCTCACATTTTCCAGTATCTGTTCAAATATCTGGGTAGCAGGGATTTTCAAGCACTACCTCTCGGTCAAATACTGAATACTGTTGAATATAAGTATATAACTAAATTGTGTTTTTGTGATTTAATCAATTATATAGCATACTTAGTTTTACAATTTGTCATGCATAATTCACATATTATGCCTTTTACTACGTCATATATTTCAAACGTTTCCGTGGAACCCTAATTTGTTTTACATTTTGGCTACGTTTTACTTAAATTACCTTACTCCTTGTTGGTCAAATAATGAATATTGGCGAAATTGAGCTATTGTGTGGCTTTTCCGTGACAGTTTACACTACATAGCATGTTTTACACTAAAAACAACGTATGTTGTGCTTTTAAATGTGCTCCTCGTAGCTACATAAATACAGTAGGAAACGGTTGTCGTGGTTGCATGTCTATTGCGTTTCGAAAGAACACCTAGTGATTTGACATACACATATATAGCGTCTTCCTTTGTATGTATAATATATATGTGTGATAGCAAATATAAACAGTTACATAATATGTCAGTGTCATCAAACTGGACACCGATTTTACAGGGGACAACAATATTAAGTAATTTTACTTGATTGCTTTTATTTCCCATGCTTTTTTCATAATTACTAAATAAAAATAAAAAACCACATTGGATTGCACAATTGTATCACAGCTGCTAAATGTTCCACACCTCCAGACGTAGGGACTCGAAAGGTAAGTGGTCGTTTTTTTATATATATATATATATATATATATATATATATATATATATATATATATATATATATATATATATATATATATATATATGTATATATATATATATATATATATATATATATATATATATATATATATATATATATATATATATACGTATATATGTAAATATATATATATATATATATATGTAAATATATATATATATGTATATATATATATATATATATATATATATATATATATATATATATATATATGTATATATATATATATATATATATGTATATATATATGTATATATATATATGTATATATATATATGTATATATATATATATGTATATATATATATATATATATATATGTATATATATATATATATATATATGTATATATATATATATATATATATGTATATATATATATATATATATATATATATATATATATATATATATATATATATATATATGAATACGGAAATTTTACATGGCGTCCTAAGTATAGAACGCTAGGCACGGAATAACATACATCAAACGATATCTGTTAGGTTTCGCCGAGCATTAAAAGTATCTGTGCTTCGATTGCTATAAATAGGTCATGCCATATTATATCACATTTTTTCCATTTTAAGCAAATCCGCATATAATTGGGAAATGTTCGCATACCTCCCGGGAAATCCGTATGATGTGGCAAGTCTAAAAATACGTTAAGTTGGCTGGTTCATATAAATGTTCGGCAGGGATGAAGTCAGCGGACATCCGCATGAATCCATCAGTACACGGACAGATAAGGAGAGCGGAGGTGACGGTTTCGACGGCTCTGTAGATAACCTGTCTGGTAGATAACTTCTGGCTCCTGCTGAGGCCGCTGTACCGCAACAGCCTGGCATCAAGGAGGTCATAGCTGTGGCAGCCAGCGAACGTTCTACCCGTACGATCGATACCGACGGCGACCAGACGGTCATGTAACGGCCAACTGTATTGGTAACTGTCCAGTCCAACCAGCTGTTCTGCTAAAAAAGAATTAAAGATGGGTCATAGCTTAGCAACAGGACATGCACAGCGGGGCTACTGTAAATCGCTGGCAGCGCAGCATCGTAGTCATGGTCACGTCCAACTGCAGTAGAGACTCTGGAGTCCATCCCGTGAGTCAGGCATTGAGGTGATGCAGACGACAGAGAAGGCGTATCCAGAGTCAGCAGCCAAACGTATCCAGAGTCAGCAGCCAAACGTATCCAGAGTCAGCAGCCAAACGTATCCAGAGTCAGCAGCCAAACGTATCCAGAGTCAGCAGCCAAACGCAATCAAAGAGTAAACAATAGGCTACATTGGAGAAATGTATTGACTGGATCAAAACCTGGGGAAATACCGCATTTGCAAACATACCGATAAGCCTATCGGCTGGATGTCGCCGAGCAGGACGCCCGGCTGCTCTACCGCAAGAGTGCTGCCAATGAAGACCATCCCATGGATCTCCTCCACTTCAGAAGGAAACTCAGCCATGTATGCGTCAGGAGACAGGTACCGTGCAGAGTCACCAGGCAGCTCGACGGACGTCATAAAGACTTCGACCAGCGTGTTCCAGACGAAGTCCGCTACGACAGCATAAATCACCTCATGGAGTAGACACTTCAGATTCGTTGTGAAGGCTCAGGATGTGGTGGAAGGCCAACTACAGGTGTAACAAGTGTAACGTTGTGAGGGCCCAGGATGTGGTGGAAGGCCAACTACAGGTGTAACACGTGTAACGTTGTGAAGGCCCAGGATGTGGTGGAAGGCCAACTACAGGTGTAACAAGTGTAACGTTGTTTGGGCCCAGGATGTGGTGGGAAGGCCAACTACAAGTGTAACAAGTGTAACGTTGTGTGGGCCCAGGATGTGGTGGGAAGGCCAACTACAGGTGTAACAAATGTAACGTTGCGTGGGCCCAGGATGTGGTGGGAAGGCCAACTACAGGTGTAACAAGTGTAACGTTGTGAGGGCCAAGGATGTGATGGAAGGCCAACTACAGGTGTAACAAATGTAACGTTGTGAAGGCCCAGGATGTGGTGGAAGGCCAACTACAGGTGTAACAAGTGTAACGTTGCGTGGGCCCAGGATGTGGTGGAAGGCCAACTACAGACGTAACAAGTGTAACGTTGTGTGGGCCCAGGATGTGGTGGGAAGGCCAACTACAGGTGTAACAAATGTAACGTTGTGTGGGCCCAGGGTGTGGCGGGAAGGCCAACTACAGACGTAACAAGTGTAACGTTGTGTGGGCCCAGAATGTGGTGGGAAGGCCAACTACAGGTGTAACGATGGTCTACATCCAGCTTGCTTCATCCCATTTCACCAGTCTTCGGCTTTTTAGGGGAGAAACGATAGTGATACATGTGTGTTCAGCTTCATACATATGGCATAACCATGCATTTGTTCATGTACCCTGCCTTGCGTAACGTCCAATAAATAGGACACCATAATATTCCACGAATAAAGAGGACCATTCCTTTCATACTCAATATATGTGTTCAGGTGATGCTTTTGACGAATACAATGTGATGATACACTTTGTTATCATTTTTTTTGTACCTTGGCATTAATGGGTTAATGCCAAAAAACGATACAATGTACATATGTACAGAAACAACGGGAAAACATTGCATAACCTGAAATATTATTGAATGTAGCAAGAATTACGTGATCGAGGTGCCATTTTTTTCTATCTAAGAAAATGTTCGGACTATTACTGTCTGCGGCATTCTTAAGACGTGGCCAATCCACTGCCATCTGCGTCGTTTTATCTCCAATGTGATGGGCTGGGTTGATGTCTTCTGTGGAGTACTGCATCGGAGATTGTGTTAGGCCAGAAGATCTTGAGTATTTTGTGAAGGCATCTGTTCTGAAAAACTTCAAGCCTGTGGTTGATAGTCTGTCATTTTCCAGGATTCTGATCCATAAAGGAGGATACTAAGAATATTGCTCTTGAAAGGCATATTTTCGTTTTCTGACAAATTGTGTAGCAAATGCTTGGCCAGCTTTTGACAGTCTTGCGTGTATTTCTCTTTTGGAACTTCCATCAGCAGTTATCTTGGATCCCAGGTACGTGAACTCCTCCACCTCTTCAATGTTTACTCCTTGTAGTTTTATTGGTTCGTTTGTCCTGCTATTCATCCTCATGTGCTTGTTCTTTGTTATGCTGGCTTTGAGTCCAATATTTTGTGCGGTAGAGGAAAGCTTTTCTGTCTTTGACTACACGTCCGAGAGGCGGTGAGGTGTTAGGCATATGTCATCTACAAAGTCCAGATCCTCTAGTTGAGTTGTCAGCGTCAATCTAATCCCTCTCCTACCTGCACTTTCTACTTTTCGCATGGTTCAGTCCATGCTCAGCATAAAAAATTACGAGATGATGCAGCCTTGCTTCACACCTGTTTTTATTTCAAATGTATCTGTCAGACTGTTGCTGCATATCACTTGTGCTGAAAAATCTGTATACAGCATTTTGATGATGTTGACAAACTTGGCAGGAATTCCGTAGTGTCTCATGATGCTCTATAAGGACTCCCAGTGAAGGCTGTCAAATGCCTTTTCAAAGTCTATGAAATTAGCATAGAGTTGTGTATGCCACCCCTTGCTCTGCTCAAGTATCTGCCTCAGGGTATGTATGTGGTCACTGCAGGATTTCCCTTTCCTGAAGTCTGCCTGTTCTTCCCTGATATACTGTTCCAGTGCCTTTGTCAGTCTTTCTTGAATAATTTTGCTAAAGACTTTGCTTGTGGGTGATAGAAGGGTGATACCTCTCCAGCTGTTGCAGTTGGGTAAGTCTCGTTTTTGGTAATTTTACTATCAGCCCCAATTGCTATTCCTCTGGTATGTTTTCTGTTTCCCAGATGTCACTGAAGGTGTGTGCCAGAAGTCTGGGTGTATCTGTGTCTTCTACCTTCAGCATCTCAGCTGTCACTCTATCACAGCCTGGGACCTTTCCATTCTTCATCACCTTTATGGCCATGTTCACCTCTTCAAGTGTTGGTTGGTCTGTGTTCACATCCACGTCTTCCTCAGCTTCTGGTATCTGAGCTGTTTCTTTTGGCTCCGGCTTGTTTAAGATGGTCTGTAAGTGGTCTTTCCAGCACTCCAATTTCCCTGTTTCACTTTAGACGATGTTTCCGTTTGTATGCTGGACTGGTACTTCACTGTTTTTTACTCCACCACTACGTTTTTTGGATCTTATGGAGAGTTTTAAGGTCCTGTTTTCTAGCTGCTTCCTCAGATCTCCTCTGCAAAGACGATAAGAAATATTTCCTCTTTGTTTGAGCCATCCTCTTAATCTCTCTGTTCAGCTCGTCATATCTGCTTTTCAGTCTGTCCTTCAGCTTTTGCGATCTCATCCGCTTAAGATAGGCGCCTACCCTGAAATAAAATAGTTTTTAAATAGTTTTAATGGTTGTTTCAAATCCACCTCCCATAAAATTGGGGGTAACGTGCATTTTTTTTTATATCTGACAGCAGAAGCAAAATTGTTATAAACAACATTTGATCAACAATGCGTAATGTCTTTTCAGTAAAAGTTGGACAAGATGCCAATTTATGGCTTATCTCCATATACAATGAAAAAACGTCCCACGCAAATATTGAGGCTTCGCTATCTTGAAAGCACCCCTAACCAAAGGTTATTGTAAAATGCCATATTATGGTAGCATTGTTATAAAATCCCAAATTTGACCCACAATGAATCATGTAATTCCAGTAAAAGTTGGTCAGTGTGTTTATTTATTATTTATATCTTTACATATACAAACCATTCATTAATAGCTTCGCAACAAACTAAGTTTCGTTCTCTAGAATTCACAATCCGAATCCGAATTCACATCATAATTTATCCGCAAGAGGCCGCCACGTGAATTTTGTTATTGATAATGTTTTCTGTTCATATTAATGTTCTTTTACCAATAAAAGTAACAATGTATCATCGAGGTGTTTACTGTTGGCATGTGGACGTAGTTTCAATCGACAGCATAACAAAATTTTACAAGATTGCCTCTGGTTCTACTGCCTTCTTTACATTTGAAGAACGTATTCCTATCAATATCCTCATAACCATCCAATATTAAGAAAAAAACTTCTCCTAGTCTACATTCTTGTCAAACCACATTCTATTAAGCGGCTATATGTGATAGTTCTCCCAATAACCATACAATTTGATTACGTTTTGAAGCAGTAATCCCACATTGCTCTGGAACTTTCGTGTCAGCACTAAATGTTACTCCAAATTCCTTTTCTTTTGTAGCTCAACTTATTATAGCTTCCCTATGCGCAGGGATGCACCGTGATGCGCAGACCGATGCGCAGTTAGCTCAATGCCAGGGCAGGCGCCTAACTTAATACGTACACATTCACTAGGGACCAAGGTATCCAAATTAAAGAGATTCCAGTGTAAATATGATTAGTCCTAGTAACGCACTGACAATCACTAAAGTACACCGCACATATGGTTTAAATAGCCGATCTGCTGCTCATCATGGAGATTTACGACAAGTCAAACACAATGGGTTGCAGCAGTCTGTGATTCTATCGTGAATTCTGCGGGAAGCTCAAGGTGGATTATGGGGATTTTCAATATATTACTCTACACAATTTCAGGGATCTGTGGTGCAGAAATCAGCCTTTTGCATTGAGCTTTTACGTTTTACCTCAAACTCACGGACTATGAAGAAACTCCAACCAAATAACTTCAATGGTGGGACAGGCACATGCAGCAGGCCACCAGTGGACATTACAAAATGAAGGAAGTTGATGAGGAACCGGCTAAAGTGGGCTGGACATGTGGAAAGACGAGGAACGCTTGATGAACAGATCGGATACGCTCAGAGTGGAGGGTAGAAAGGGAAGATGAAGACCGAGACCGGGAAGGGAGGACTGCGTGGAGATAGATTTTGCGGGAGTGAGAAAGGAGTGGAGAACGAGAGCGAGGGATTGGGGGGGACTCAGCCCGGACTTCAGGCATAAAGAGGAGAGCAACAAGAAACCTGTCAAATCAGAGCCTTATAAGAGCCTTATAGTGTTTATCTTTTCACGCACAATTGACATAAGCTGCCAATAACACACCTCTTTAATAGAATAACACACCTCTTTAATAGAATAAACATTCGAGTTTCGTAGTAACATATTGTTGAGTGAATCGCGTTGTGTTTGATTTAAACTCTACTTTACGACGCGGCTCGTAGTTAGAGAACAAAGTAGAAACACCCGTTTTCAGCGTCACGCAACCGCGCCGTGCATAGGGCCTAGAGATGATTGCGCATTTTGTTTTGCGATCCGCCCACGAGAGAATGACCGTTCTCCAGTGTCCCGCTGGCTGTGCGATAACAGCTTAGACAGCGTCTCGTGCCAACGCGAACAAAGACAGTCATCACCGTGAACCGGTTCTTTGCTCGCTGACGCGTAACGCTACTTGCCGCTGGCATTCCAACGGGCCTTCAGACCTCGCTAGTGCCATCGGGAAGACCGAACGTATTCGGGTAAGTCGAGCAGTGTTGTTGAGTCCTACTTTGCTTTCGCACACATATGTGTTGCACACTATGCGTGATTACTGCCCGATCAACAACAAATGTTTGTAACTCATGTGTGAAGTATTCTTCGCGTGTGAAGTATTTGATCATAACAAACATGTTATGAGACTCGTGTTGTACCAAGATTGCTGAAAGATAAACAACTGGAGCCAGGTAGTACTGCGCAGCTATTGCTCGTGTTTGGTCCGGACCGGCTGTGGTATAGATAAGATATTTGTTTCGAAGGATTTCTTGTCAAAATCAGTAATGCTTAACAACATATGGGTATTTTGGATCAACACATATTAACATATTTATTATAATTATGCAGAGCCATGTACTTGTAGATGCCTAGCTATGATGGAGAGCACATTACGGCCCCGAATCAATGTCTCAACAGCATTATGTTTCAGTTAATATATGAGAAAAGACAATAATACGTTTCATGTGGCGCGTTGGTGTTGTCACACAATTCTACTTTATTTAGTGTTCGGTTTATTTTACGGTTGACAGCAACACTCAGTGGCACCGTGATTATCTTCACCCGCCATTGACACTTATGGTCGCCGGTTTGACCTCGATCTGAGCTCGATAAGAGACTGTAAATATATCTCGTTCTCGGTACCGACTATCACAGACTGATTAAAAGGATAAGGTTATTATAAAGCGCGGTATCCAGTCCTTGGGACTGTTCAAAGCGCTTTACGCTTCACCCCTGGCAAATCAAATCAAATTTATTTTGACACCGCATATCTCTAAAAATAGAATCAGGGGTGTTTACAATAAAAAATTTTTTTAATACAGACTGGCAGTCTTTTTCATTACGACGCCAACTCGACTACTGTGGGAAACATCCCGTCGCGCGAATAATATTCGCCACCACTGTCTAGACTCTACAACCAGGTACTCGTGTATACAGTTGGGTGAACTGGAGCAACGTGGAGGAGATGAAACTGTCCAAGCTTCGAGGATTCGAACCCGGATCCTCACGATTGAGAGTCCGCTGTTCTAACCGCTACGCCACCGCGCCTCATTAACTCTCATTAACTCATTAACGCGCCTCATTAACTCTCATTAACTCATTAACGCGCCTCATTAGATCGTTTTGTGCGTGGAAAATCGTACCTATTGTACATTTATTCAATCTTATTGTTTGCCAAAGCAGAATTTATTATTATTAATATTTTGACGTTGGAGGAACGGGGAAGTTAAGTTTGATGTAAAAGAGAGTTTTAGGAGGAAGCTCGCGAGAAGCCGGTTAGCGTGGGCTGGAAGAAGGGAAGGGGAACAGTTGACGATGAGAGCTGAGCGCAGGAAGAAGAGGAAGACTGCGATTGAAATGGGAGGACTGTGTGAAGGGAGATTTGAAGGGATGGGGATAGGAGTGGAGAGAAATAAAGGGAGTGGAGGCGGGTGGGTGGAAGAAAATACACGTGATCAGTTATGGAAAGAGATGGGAAAACATCGAGGACCAGTATCGGTGCTAGCCAGACAAAGAGGAGAGTAACTCATTAGTTGTAGCGAGTTTGCCTGTTGTAACAGGGGATAGATCACTGTTTCCCTTCCTGGTCCATGGCATACGAATGAAGTGCCAGTGATTTTGAGACCGTCCCCTTTCAATGATTTTGTGCACCGTGAAAAATAGTTTTTGAACAGGGAAATGGACACACTTGTAGATTACAACACTTCTGCTGTGCACAGGATGACATTTTTAATTGCTGATTGACAGAATATTGACCTGTCAGTGATGGAGGGATTCCTGCGTATGTAGACCAACTTTTCTTGTTTAGGATAACATCCGACGGGGAGATTCTACCATGTTGCTTTTCTCGAGAAACAAAATTATAGGATTTGACGAAAACTCTACATCATGTCAGTGCCATACAACACCCTGTGTCATTGTTTTTGACGAAAACTCTACAGCATATCAGTGACAAGACATACGCCACCCTGTGTCATTGCGTTGACATCTGAATTTTTATATTGCGAACAGCATAAAAAAATTAACATAGTCGTCTATGGTAAAATAAATAATGATCTATCCCCAACATATTTTGTCTACGCAGCGTCCTGCTATGTTCATATCACCAGGATCTGGCGTCACAGTAGGAGCTCAGGCGAGTGATGTATTTCTATTCCACGAAAACAATTATCGTCGCTTTCTTGTTTTTCGTTCGTCTCACTCTTATTTTTCGTTCGTCTCCTTTGATAAAGCATCTCTTTGTGTAACACACCTAAATATATCGCCGCTTGGAAAATAATTGCAGGTGCTGACGTCTCTTTTTCTCGTAACGAGATATTGCAAAGACTTAATAACAAGTATTGCTTTGTTCTGTCTAACGTTGAAACTGACAAGTCGACCTGTAGCGGATCTTACAAGGTTTAACCAGATTTAACGATATCCGAAGCAACAAACTCCACACGACAAGAGGACAACAAACTCCACACGACAAGAGGACAACAAACTCCACACGACAAGAAGACAACAAACTCCACACGACAAGAAGACAACAAACTCCACACGACAAGAAGACAACAAACTCCACACGACAAGAAGACAACAAACTCCACACGACAAGAGGACAACAAACCACTGGTTTACCAACAGTCCAACATATTTTCAGTTCAGATGTTTGTCAACTCTGTTTTTTCTGTTGATTTTGCATAAAGTCAAGCTTACACTGCTAGGGTTTTACACAATTAGTAGATAATTAGTGCCAGTCGTTTATTTTCCCCAGTGATACCAAAACATTCTTAGCCATTCAATGTTTTTAATCTTCTACTAATTTTGCTCCCCTCGTCTCAGTGTTGGTATACCAAACTCTATTTCGGCGCTCGGCACGGTCACCTTGGTAGTTTCTCTGTCATATATATATATATATATATATATATATATATATATATATATATATATATATATATATATATATATATATATATATATATATATATATATATATATATATATATATATATATATATATATATATATATATATATATATATATATATATATATATATATATATATATATATATATATATATATATATATATCCTGGGTGCATATATTACATCAAGTTTCTTATAATTTTTTTCATATATTATCTAAGCCAGTTCATCAACCATCTGTAAAACTTCTCGGCAACTGGCGTTCCTCAGCCTCATCCTCAGCCTCAGCTTGCAGTGAGGTCCCGTTCATAGGTTGAGTCCACTGCTTGATGTTATAGTTCCAGTGTCTCCAGGGACGTCCTTGGAATCTTCTGTCGAACAGAGCACCATAACAGATGCGATGTATGTTTCAACATTATGCATATTATAAAGTAAACAAAAATCCGCAAGACTCGTACAATACCGAACATCAAAGTAGTTCGACCCCGGTCTGAGGTGAGTGCCCCCGGTCCAAGGCCTTTGGGTCGCCACGGTTTCTGCTGTATTCAAAGGCGCAGTTGGCGTCTTTCAACCTGAACGGTGTTCTATAGGTCTGCTTGAAGCGGTGTGTCTGGTGAATAGCGGCATGTCAGGTGTTGCGACGGGTAGTCGAAATGTGCGTAATTACTCCGCCCCGCGTGGGACCACGCCTTAACCCCTTCCCCCGCAGTCGTATCTGCTTTGTATCTGCATATTTGATAATGACTCAATAAATGGAATGTAAAATGTGACGAACGAGGCTGAATGCGTGCACAGCGTCGATACATAAACCCAGTTCGGTCATGTTATGACAGAGAAACTACCAAGGTAACCGTGGCTATTTCTTGGGTCTTCTTGGTAAAGTCTTCTCGAAAATCGAAAATCAAGACAAATTCTCTGGAATAAAAGCACGCATGCTGAAAATCGTGCACGAGTGATATTTATTTATACATTTCCATCACAGTCCGCAGCTACTTTGTGTCTAGTGTGTTTACAACCGCGAACGAATTTTACAATTCCAACGGAATGCGCGGCGGACACAATATGGCGGCCTCTCCGTGCTGACGTCATTGTCGTGTTTACCTTTCACCTGCCTGATTTCAATGTATCTTCTCTGATTACTAGTAACCACAGGGCATCTTTCAAATGTAGACGGCGTAGCTCATGTCCTGGAGAGAGAGAGAGAGAGAGAGAGAGAGAGAGAGAGAGAGAGAGAGATAGAGAGAGAGAGAGAGAGAGACAGAGACAGAGACAGAGACAGAGACAGAGACAGAGACAGAGACAGAGACAGAGACAGAGATAGAGACAGATAGAGACAGATAGAGACAGATAGAGACAGATAGAGACAGAGAGAGAGAGAGAGAGAGAGAGAGAGAGAGAGAATTGTGTTGCAGGGAGACATAACTTTAGTTATGAAGAACTCTTGAAAGAATGTGGTTTAACAACCCTAGAGACAAGGCGGTGAAGAGGAGATCAGATTGAAGCTTTTAAGATATTGAATGGGTATGGAAATATTGCACAACTAGAGGACATGAGATAAAATTAGTAAAGGATCAATGTAGATTGGATATGTATATATATATATATATATATATATATATATATATATATATATATATATAGAGAGAGAGAGAGAGAGAGGGAGGGAGGAGGGAGGGAGGAAGGGAGGGAGGGAGGGAGGGAGGGAGAGAGAGAGAGAGAGAGAGAGAGAGAGAGAGAGAGAGAGAGAGAGAGAGAGAGAGAGAGAGAGAGAGAGAGAGAGAGAGAGAGAGAGAGAGAGAGAGAGAGATTACAATACAATTGCGGTTAAGTTTACATGAATAGTCGCCAGGCTATCGAGTACTTTTCAGAATCATGGGTACGTGATTCAAATGGGCAGTCGGCAGACACGCTGTGTTGTATCTCTCCGATATCTTGTAAGCTTAACAATGTGACCACCGGACGTAGACAGTCATTGGGCAGACAGGTCATTTACCGATGTTAAACTCGAAAGTACAGGAAAGTGGAACGAATCCCTTTGTAAAAAATGGATACTGACAACATGAAGTATATTGGCAACATGAAGTATATTGGCAACATGAAGTATATTGGCAACATGAAGTATATTGGCAACATGAAGTATATTGACAACATGAAGTATATTGACAACATGAAGTATATTGGCTACGGCAAACAAGATACGTAAAATAATATGTTTAATTGTCCGTCCTCAATTATTTTTTTTCGATCGTCTCGTTGTAGAAACATCTAGTGGAAAAAAAAAAAACATCGTCGACTATGAGATGCTAGCTCGTCCGTGCAAAGACGTTACTTAGTTTTGATGGAAATATCTATAACATTATTTTTGGTCGAAATTCGACGAAAAAATACAAAAGTGATTCGGCTTGATAAGACGGAAGGTTGTTCACACTTTCTAAAGTAACCCGATCTAACGATCAAAGTAAATGCTGTCGATGATTTCAACAACAGGACGCACTCTTCTATTTCAACAACAGGACGCACTCTTCTATTACAACAACAGGACGCACTCTTCTATTTCAACAACAGGACGCACTCTTCTATTTCAACAACAGGACGCACTCTTCTATTTCAACAACAGGACGCACTCTTCTATTTCAACAACAGGACGCACTCTTCTATTTCAACAACAGGACGCACTCTTCTATTTCAACAACAGGACGCACTCTTCTATTTCAACAACAGGACGCACTCTTCTATTTCAACAACAGGACGCACTCTTCTATTTCAACAACAGGACGCACTCTTCTATTTCAACAACAGGACGCACTCTTCTATTACAACAACAGGACGCACTCTTCTATTTCAACAACAGGACGCACTCTTCTATTTCAACAACAGGACGCACTCTTCTATTACACCGACTCTCCATACGTACTACATTTTTGAATATCAATTCGCGATGGGCGATATCAATGAATGGATGAGGGGGTTTTAGGAAACTGCCACCCACAAAGCATCAATTTATGTCTGTCTGTCGCTCTTTTTACCCATGAATTGCCCCATAGTTTTTATTACAGGCGCCCGTTGTTTGCCCCCCGCCCCATCCTTACGCACATCGCTCAACTATTCATGTTTTCCCATTTATCAGGGAACTGAACAACTCCGAACACGCAACTTCGGCTGCCTGGACGAGACGGAAGAAGGACTGATAGCATTCCAACGGCGTCGCAGCGGGTTGCTATTTCCGGACAACAAAGGAATCACTGTTGTAGCTCATGTTTCGTTGCCGTTGTAGGCAGACGTCAGATTCATTCTGGTACGACCAGTCGAAGTGAGTCTACAGCGTGAGACACACACTCGGAGTTCTACAGACACACACAAGATACTCATCTCTTGGTAAGTCGCTCATACGCCAACTCTTCGCTCGCCTCTCTGCTGCACGTTACTGTTGAGCACTGCTCGTTTTGAAGTCACCAGGTGGCGCCACACGTCACAACAGGTGCCATGTTTGTCTATTGCACCGTGGGTCACCAGTGGTTACAATCCGTTATACAACTGCGTAGTAAATCATTATAAATGATCGTGGGCTCTCTTTATATTCGTTCGTATTCATCGTGCGTCTATGCCATTTCCTGTGGAATAAGTACTGTTTTCTATGGCATCGCAGTTCAAGGGGCGTGTGCACTATACATACATCGAACCGTCTACTGGTGCTAGTTTGCACTTTGTGCAAGGTTATGATTGCCACTTTGTGCAAGGTTATGATTGCCACTTTGTGCAAGGTTATGATTGCCACTTTGTGCAAGGGTATGATTGTCATTTTGCATTATTTCATGTAAATGTCACGTATCGCGTGTTATTAACCTCGACGTTGCCACGTAGACATGGGTCTTTTAAGACCCGAGAGTGCACACTTTACAAACATTGGTAAAGCTATATATCAGTGTACACGTCAACACACCGTCTACACGTCAACACACCGTCTACACGTCAACACACCGTCTACACGTCAACACACCGTCTACACGTCAACACACCGTCTACACGTCAACACACCGTCTACACGTCAACACACCGTCTACACGTCAACACACCGTATACACGTCAACACATTGTGATCAGCATTTTCTATCACGTAGCCGCATATTATTGCCATCAATTAGTCGATGATCACGGTGATGAAGATTGCCTTGGCGATGTCAGCTGTGCCAACGTAGTCTTATTAATTGTGGTAATCTTGAAATATCAAATACGGCGTGTATTTTATTTATCACATTGTATATATGGAGCCCTGGTGTCAGTACTCTCATTTATCAGCCCCCCGACCATACGTGTCAGGTTTGCAAAACATATGTATCGGTTTTAGAAAAAGACGAGAAAATACCAACGTGATTCAGTTGTACCTTTTGCATGTTGGTATTTTTGGTTGACCCAATGTCAACACTTTAGACCCATATTGTGCTTCATCAGACAACCAACTGGCGTGAAGAGCTTTTCCCAATTTGTCCCCAAGCGGTCATGACCCATATCGAGGCCACATTCCCATTCTATCAAGTAGCGCTATAATTCCAAACAGGTGCTCGGCGCACAGACGCGTTGTGGCAATTATCCACCGATTGAATACTAACCGCGGTGTCCGGGACGCTTTGGTGAGGCACCTTTGACTTACGGTCTTGTTTACACATTCACAACATGTAGCGTTGAAGTGATGTTATCTTCACAACATGTGCAGCTGGAGTGATGTTATCTTCACAACATTTGCAGCTGGAGTGATGTTACCTTCACAACATGTGCTGCTGGAGTGATATTGCCTTCACAACATGTGCAGCTGGAGTGATGTTACCTTCACAACATGTGCAGCTGGAGTGATGTTACCTTCACATGTGCTGCCGGAGTGATATTGCCTTCACAACATGTGCAGCTGGAGTGATGTTACTTTCACAACACGTGGGGCTGGAGTGATGTTACCTTCACAACATGAGCAGCTGGAGTGATGTTATCTTCACAACATGTGCAGCTGGAGTGATGTTACCTTCACATGTGCTGCCGGAGTGATATTGCCTTCACAACATGTGCAGCTGGAGTGATGTTACTTTCACAACACGTGGAGCTGGAGTGATGTTACCTTCACAACATGAGCAGCTGGAGTGATGTTACCTTCACAACATGTGCTGCTGGAGTGATATTGCCTTCACAACATGTGCAGCTGGAGTGATGTTACCTTCACAACATGTGCAGCTGGAGTGATGTTACCTTCACAACATGTGCTGCTGGAGTGATATTGCCTTCACAACATGTGCAGCTGGAGTGATGTTACCTTCACAACACGTGGAGATGGAGTGATGTTACCTTCACAACATGTGGAGATGGAGTGATGTTTCCTTCACAACATGTGGAGCCATCTTATGTTCATGTTTATGTTCATTGCTTACCTAATACGGAGAGAATTGAGGATTTCATATAATTAAAATGCCCAAATTCTCTAATGTCTTCAATCTCAAAGTTCATTTTAATTACTAATGTAATACTTCAAGTTTTAATCTACAGCATACAGAAGAATAAATCATCCGATGAAAAACGTTACCTACATTTCATCTTTAAATATGAAGATTGATTTATCTGACTTCTGTTGCCGCACAGCAATATCTGTATAATTATGTATGTCTTAAAAAAAATGTAATCGCCATATCGTGTATTTTCTACAATATTCAAATATAAACTATCACGATTGTGGCAACTTTTGATGGATATTATTTGTAAGCAACCGACTTGGTATGAATAATAATAATTCAGTATCGCAATGTCCCATACTCAGTGGCAATGTTCCGTAACACGTAACACGTAACACGTAACACGTAACACGGTCGTTCAATTAAGTAATGAAAATCTGTGTACATTCCCTTCAAATCTGTACCCACGGCGTGTTGAACTTACTCAATGCAAATAAATAATTCACATCGTTCTAATGACATATATGTCAAAGGAATTTAATATGCATTATGGATGCGCCTGTGGGAGTATGGTTGTAGCCTCTGGGTCATAGTTCGTACTGTCCTGTGTCCTGACCCCCGCTTCATAAGATAAGCATCAAGGTTCAGTGGTGTCTTATGTAAATGATGGCAGGCATAGTTCGCATACTTAATATTCAACCCTCGTGCCTGGACATTCGAACAAAGCCTATGTTTATCTTAAGTCGTGTAACGACAAGAACAAGTGGCGATGACACGCAGCACACCCACGGCGCTGCTTCTACACGATTCCACAGGGACTTTCTTCTTTTTAAGCAACTCCACCCAAAAGTTGGCGGCGGAATTCCAAATATGTTTATTAATGGCTGTTGAAACCTTGTGGGCGTGCCTCACGGGTGTGACGACTCCTTGTCGTGATGCAGCCATCCAACCACGTACTCCTATAGCCCCTACAGCCAAGTACGGCATTGCTATCGTACACGCTGCCTGTTCGGCACCTCTCATGGGCCCGACCGAGAGGCAGCTTTGGCCACCGTCCTCTGTCATCAGAGGGGAGAGAAGGAGGGAGCAGGAATCAGTGGGGTAGATAGAGAGACCACCACTTTTTGAGTCCACGACAGGTCAAACATTTACCCCCCACCCCCACCCCCCACCCCCGTGTGGGTTCCTTTGCTTCTCCTGGCATCTACACCAGGTAGAAGGCACTAACGGCTTTTAGTGTATCTTCTGAAAGGCACAGGCAACGTGAGGAGAACGCCAGCAGGTGGACCCAACTCCGGTCCCATCGATTGACCGTTTGGTGTTCCAACCTTGCCTTACTGCCGCCCACTTTCACCACGGCCGGAGTTACAAAACAGACGGAGCTTGCTTGCGGTCTTTATGCGGGGCAGGACGCTAGATAGCAATCTGCGGTCATCGTGTACTGAACAAGTGAATTCTAAGGCGGGTGGCTCTGGCTAGTCCTGCACCAACAATGGCGTAGCATAGATACGTGCAAACCACAAGCATATAGCTATTCATTTCGTGCACGCTTTGTGTTGCTATAGCGCAGCCCGGAGGCGATTACCGATGTAATTACAGGTCATGTTTTATAATATATATACCCAGTATATTTGGTGTATATACATGTGCTGGTTCTTTGTCACGCCACACTCTCAACCAAGAGAACCCTGGTTCGAATCCTCTTGTTGCTGTTTCGAAGTTTGTCCAATGCCGTTCACTCTGCGTTGCCTCAGTTAACGCAGCTGTATAAACGAATACTTGGCTGTAGACACTGGAGAATATATTTGAACGAATAGTCTTCGCGCAGCAAACGCGACGTGGCTGAATGCTTCCTAGAGAGGTCGAGTGCAGTGCTAAGAACTAGCTAGATTCTGCGCTGTATATAAGAACTTACCTGTACAGCACCGTTTCACAAAGAATGACAAAAACGTGCGTGGATGTATCGCAACATAATGCACGCATACCACTTACTAATTGCATATTAATCAAACATAGCATTATTAGCTTGAAAACATCGTCAACATGTATCTTCTGATTGGGGAATTTATTCAAAACGAATACCAACTGTGCAGCATTTTCACGAGGCGATTCGCCACTATGATGCTATGATTTTTACATAATTTGATAATTGCAAACCACGTGATATGACTAGGTTATAACGTAAACATCGCGCCATCTCAACTGCAATCGCCTCGCGTGAACGCTACCGTAACAGACACGCGGTGTTTCTGAAAATAAGTCCCCAGACACAACTCCGGAGGTTTTATCCAGGCCGTCAAAAGATATTATAAATAGAAATTACTAAACTTTGTTATTTTCTCACGGCGATTTCTTGAGCATACTAACTAATCGTGTACATCTCGGTTAAAAGATTCGGATATTTCATACGCTGTATCAAACAATGAAATACTAAATTCTACGTTTCGTCGACAGTTGTGTGTGACATTAATCTGACATATTCCAAACCAACAATGTGTCACTGATGATAAATGTGAACGTTTTGGGGAAACCGTCGAGATATATGCATTAAACCGAAACAATTCGTGCAAAATGTTATCTTAGATATTTTTTTTGACATTTAATGTACACACAACAATTTAGTAGTTCTCCAAAATAACTACATACACCACGCATGAATGCAACCGTGTATATGCGTAGTTTCGTGTGCTACCCAGTGCAAAAACTATGGACAGTAAAAACACCGCAAGTACCTGGTGCAAATCAAATGTAGGCCCTATTTCGGAATTAAATAATGCGACACGTTTGACGTAAACGAAAAACTGCATTTCAATACCACCACGGTTGGGTTGTTAAGAAATGTAAACAGTTTTTTCTGACCTACGGAATGACCTATCTAGTTCAAAAGAACTTGCTAAAATAACTTCGGAAAAAAATTTCGATCACAATTTCACTGCGCAATACTGCACTACCATTCAAAACCACTTGACCTCCAATTACAATCAACCTGAGCGTGCAAGCGAAACAATAGATGGTGTTTACTTCAGTGTAGGTGCTATTTTTGCACGGGAAACGTGCACAAAGAGGCTCGACGTGGTGAAAGGGTGTCAACGCAGTTTTCGCATGAGTCACTCTCTTTATTATACAGTTAGGCGCTCCTCTTTTACAAAGGCCAGGCGGAGACAACGGGTGATGTGTAGCAGTGGTTGAACTCTGTCGACAAATTATTCGCGATTCAACGGGCCCAAAATTGGGAATGCATGTTTCGTTTTGGAATTCTGCTGTTATTATAAATGGTGTGTAAGTTTTTTTTTCTTCATTTACGCAGTAAATATCTTGGACATTCTTTGTAAACATAAAAGGTGCCGTCCAACCCTTAATGTCCCGGAGTAAGACGTTCAACCCACTACGGCAGTGTTTTCAACGTGCGTTAAAAACATGCTGAAGTGTTCTCAATCACACAACGGTTACGTTCAAAACATGCTGGAGTGTTCTCAATCACACAACGGTTACGTTCAAGACTATTTTGTAATTTTAACAAGCTTATATTTGGCTAGTAAGGAATTAGAACAATGTAGCCAAATCAATACATATGCTATTTAGGATTCAATATTAAAACTATACGGTCTACTATATTTTTACGTTCTGAGTTGACAAATGAAAACGTTGCCTTCACATATAATATTTTGAACGTTCGTTAAAAAACTACCGTAGTCCTTTGAACGCCTTGCCTGCCGTCCATCACCTCCTGCGGCACACGCTTTGTTGGATTATCACAATCATCATTGTTATCAACATTTCTTGAATGCGTCAACTGCAAAAACAACAACACGGTGCATGAACATTTGAAGATGTAATCAAAACGATAAGAGTTTTTTTATTGACGATCGAAGTAATTGATATATCGTGCTAAGGGCAAACAATATTGCCGAAATTATGTTGAATTGTTTCATATAAGACTGGGCCACACAAAGAACACATTTTAGGAGCCTCAATAAGGCATCGTCCAAATGTATTACTTGCGTTTTGCTTTTTGAACCATGTTAATAGTTTCTTTGTTAACAGAATAAGAAATATGTCGGTGACTATAAAATACAGTCGAGGTGTCGTTGTTGGTACAATATTCCACGCCAAGGCCGGATCATATTGTAGGTTTATCTAACTCACGGAACAACTTTTCTAGAAACTTACTTTATAGTGCTACCCAGTATAGCTACAATGAACCTTCTTTTAAAATCACCGTATCGAAAATACAACGATTGATCTTAATTCAGCCCGTGTGCGTTTCCATGTCAAGTATGTCAAACAACGTGTTGGTAGTGTTGGCAGTGTTGGTAGTGTTGGTAGTATTGGTAGTGTTGGTAGTATTGGTAGTGTTGGTAGTGTTGGTAGTGTTGGTAGTGTTGGTAGTGTTGGTAGTGTTGGTAGTGTTGGTTTGTTGGTAGTGTTGGTAGTGTTGGTAGTGTTGGTAGTGTTGGTTTGTTGGTAGTGTTGGTAGTGTTGGTAGTGTTGGTAGTGTTGGTAGTTTTGGTAGTGTTGGTAGTGTTGGTTTGTTGGTAGTGTTGGTAGTGTTGGTAGTGTTGGTAGTGTTGGTAGTGTTGGTTTGTTGGTAGTGTTGGTAGTGTTGGTAG
>OY759272.1:32319626-32387126 GCA_963662155.1 Lamellibrachia columna | reverse complement strand
CAATGACACGCCGAACTGTTTCAATGACACGCCGAACTGTTTCAATGACATGCCGAACTGTTTCAATGACACGCCGAACTGTTTCAATGACACGCCGAACTGTTTCAATGACACGCCGAACTGTTTCAATGACACGCCGAACTGTTTCAATGACACGTCGAACTGTTTCAATGACACGCCGAACTGTTTCAATGACACGCCGAACTGTTTCAATGACATGCCGAACTGTTTCAATGACATGCCGAACTGTGCGTTTTCTATAATCGCATGTCAAGTTATTTTCTCTGATGCTACTGTTTGCCAATGCTTTACATACACTACTCAGACACACACGTACAAACAAATTAAGTTACTTTCTCTGATGCTACTGTTTGCCAATGCTTTACATACACTACTCAGACACACACGTACAAACAAATTAAGTTACTTTCTCTGATGCTACTGTTTGCCAATGCTTTACATACACTACTCAGACACACACGTACAAACAAATTAAGTTACTTTCTTTGATGCTACTGTTTGCCAATGCTTTACATACACTACTCAGACACACACGTACAAACAAATTAAGTTACTTTCTTTGATGCTACTGTTTGCCAATGCTTTACATACACTACTCAGACACACACGTACAAACAAATTAAGTTACGCCACGCACACATATTCCAATATTCCGAGCGATGTTGGAAATGGAACGTTATTTATTATGACTATTGTTTAGAATTTAGCCTTGTTTGAACATATGTCCACACCCACTCATAAACCGTCTTTGACACATGCCTTCCTAACATGACATAACATTGACGTTCTTATTATGCTACAAAATGGTTTATTGCGAGTGCTTCTACTAAACAGTTACGACATATGTCACGTGATTATAATTAGCACGATTTACGGCAGTAACGCTTTGTCAATTGTGACCATTGTCGTCGTAGGTTATGAGGTAGTTGCCAAGAGAAAAAACAAAGGAGAACATTTCATGCGACAACTTTATGCGATTGTTATTTATTTTAAGGAGATGTTGTTTAACCGGAGGGCATGGCTGTCGGTGGGGAGATGGTTTGTCACTTTGAAGTCTCTGGCGTTGGTTGAAAGTAATGGAGTCAAAACACACAGGGCCAGGACTATATGAAGGGAATGGTTTGGCCTAAGGAGGAACGTTCACGGCATGGGACAGGAAGCGGCAGCCAGGCGTGCTGTGGAGAGCCAGAGCAGCTACAGCGAACAGACAGAATAAAAACAATGGCATCGTCTGTGTCAACATAAACATTAGACCGTCTATAGCTAAGCAAAAGCTTGCGACCATATAAAATTATGGCTCGGTGATTATATGCTTAAATGCTGAAATGTACATACTCTGGTCGTTTTTATCGTAACGTTATGCAATACAATGTAGACAATATCCATTCTAACATCTTCACTGCCAACATTTGCTTTTAATTAACCACAGTTTTGTTTGGTACAATACAATTTCAATGATATAAGGGTTTGTGAATATTGATTATGCCGTTCAACATGCAATGTAACCATGATATCCGGGGTGAAGCATTGACATTAAAAAGATAAAGTTCAAATTATATTCTTTAAACGTGGTTTATTAAACACACACACGCACGCACGCACGCACGCACGCACGCACGCACGCACGCACGCACGCACACATATACAGCGTGGAGTCGTTGGGACAGTCCGTTCACTGTCGTTTCAGTCCTAGCTAGTTGTCCCGGCCTTTTTTAGTAGGACTGGTGTTGTGGTTGAAAATTCCCATAATACCCCACCGGACCTATGCGGCCAAAAGGTATTTTTTATTTAGCTCGCGGTGCAGGAATAATATTATATGTACGTTAGTCATAGGAGGACGGAGTAAACAGGAGTTTCAGGAGGCAGCTGGTGAGGGTCGGTTAAAATGGGCTGGACAAGAATCAAAGGGGAACGGTTGACAAAGAGAGCGGACGCGCTCAGAGTGGAGGGGAGAAGGGGAAGAGGAAGACCGAGATCCGATGGGAGGACTGCGTGAAGAGACATTTAGCGGGAGTGGGAGGGGAGTGGAGAACGAGAACGAGGGACGGGGGGAATGGAGACGGGTGGTGGAAAGGAGGAGGAAAACTAAAATGACAGCCTCACCCGGACTTGAGGGATAAAGAGGAGACCAATGATATGCAGTTACACAGAGAATATGAATGTTGCGGAATTCGTCCCATGGCGCAGGATCATTGAGCGGTTGCGAACGGTATTATTATATGAAGTTTACAGAAATAACTTTGGTCAAAGTGGATTACTTACGAGCAATGTGAACGCCGGACTGAGGGTTGTAGAAGAATCTAAAGCATTGTAACGCGTTAGTCTATGCAACGAATTTAATTTATTCCTAACGTCTTGACTATGATGTCATTATGATTGTCTATCATTATGAAGCAGGCGGTCACGCTAGTGTCATTGTCACGCGGTTTGATCAATATCTGTATAGTAGCATAAATCAGCGAGCGTATGTCGTGAGTAGAACCTCTAACAACTGGTCACGCCGCAGCTAGACCCTGGCGCTTTTTGTTGTTTTTCTTGTAGTTGATTTCATTGTTGTAGTACTCATTGGATTGTGTAAAGTACTATAAAGTACTACACCTAGGCGTAGTCTTCCAATACAAGTACCGTGGATAGATTCGAAGAAAGTTTTGAAATTGTATGACAAATACATCGTAACACCAAATATGCTATAGCAACTTTACTTGGCCCGCTGTGATGTTTAACGAAACCGTGCTTTGCCATTGTTTGATCTTCCGCACAACGCCATTGAACTAACGATCAGTTAATTAATAGTAGGCAGTTTCATTTACACTGGTGAATACGCTACTTATCAGATTTAGGAGTTATTTCAAAGAAGACATGCCTGAGTTTAACATGCAATATAATCTAGATATTTAAGAACAGCTAAACTTAACAGGACAGGTAAAACACCAATAATGTTACTGCAGTTTATGCAGAACGAGTCGACAGACCCGCTGGTGGAAAATCACTCATGCGTAGCTTGGTGAAGGCTGATGAAACCACTAGATGGGTGTGGCAAGGGTCTAAACCGCAGTCCCACCTGTTTTGTAGAGCCAACCTCACACTAGATGGGTGTGGCAAGGGTCTAAACCGCAGTCCCACCTGTTTTGTAGGGCCAACCTCACACTAGATGGGTGTGGCAGGGGTCTAAACCGCAGTCCCACCTGTTTTGTAGGGCCAACCTCACACTAGATGGGTGTGGCAGGGGTCTAAACCGCAGTCCCACCTGTTTTGTAGGGCCAACCTCACACTAGATGGGTGTGGCAGGGGTCTAAACCTCAGTCCCACCTGTTTTGTAGGGCCAACCTCATACTAGATGGGTGTGGCAGGGGTCTCAACCTCAGTCCCACCTGTTTTGTAGGGCCACCCTCACACTAGATGGGTGTGGCAGGGGTCTAAACCGCAGTCCCACCTGTTTTGTAGGGCCAACCTCACACTAGATGGGTGTGGCAGGGGTCTAAACCGCAGTCCCACCTGTTTTGTAGGGCCAACCTCACACTAGATGGGTGTGGCAGGGGTCTAAACCTCAGTCCCACCTGTTTTGTAGGGCCAACCTCACACTAGATGGGTGTGGCATGGGTCTCAACCTCAGTCCGACCTGTTTTGTAGGGCCAACCTCATACTAGATGGGTGTCGCAGGGGTCTCAACCTCAGTCACACCTGTTTTGTAGGGCCAACCTCATACTAGATGGGTGTCGCAGGGGTCTCAACCTCAGTCACACCTGTTTTGTAGGGCCAACGTCATACTAGATGGGTGTCGCAGGGGTCTCAACCTCAGTCCGACCTGTTTTGTAGGGTCAACCTCATACTAGATGGGTGTGGCAGGGGTCTCAACCTCAGGCCAACCTCACACTAGATGGGTGTGGCAGGGGTCTCAACCTCAGTCCCACCTATTTTGTAGGGCAAACCTCACACTAGATGGGTGTGGCAGGGATCTCAACCTCAGTCCCACCTGTTTTGTAGGGCCAACCTCATACTAGATGGGTGTGGCAGGGGTCTCAACCTCAGTCCCACCTGTTTTGTAGGGCCAACCTCACACTAGATGGGTGTGGCAGGGGTCTCAACCTCAGTCACACCTGTTTTGCAGGGCCAATCTCACACTAGATGGGTGTGGCAGGGGTCTCAACCTCAGTCCCACCTGTTTTGTAGGGCCAACCTCACACTAGATGGGTGTGGCAGGGGTCTCAACCTCAGTCACACCTGTTTTGCAGGGCCAACCTCACACTAGATGGGTGTCGCAGGGGTCTCAACCTCAGTCCCACCTGTTTTGTAGGGCCAACCTCACACTAGATGGTTGTGACAGGGTTCTCAACCTCAGTCCCACCTGTTTTGTAGGGCCAACCTCACACTAGATGGGTGTCGCAGGGGTCTCAACCTCAGTCAACCTGTTTTGTAGGGCCAACCTCACACTAGATGGGTGTCGCAGGGGTCTCAACCTCAGTCCCACCTGTTTTGTAGGGCCAACCTCACACTAGATGGGTGTCGCAGGGGTCTCAACCTCAGCCCCACCTGTTTTGTAGGGCCAACCTCACACTAGATGGGTGTCGCAGGGGTCTCAACCTCAGCCCCACCTGTTTTGTAGGGCCAACCTCACACTAGATGGGTGTCGCAGGGGTCTCAACCTCAGCCCCACCTGTTTTGTAGGGCCAACCTTCCACCACACCTTCCACCAATTTTGAGAATCCATCTCCCATCAACTTTTACGACCAACCTCCCACTTCCTGCCACGCCCCCCCCCCCCACCCCCACCCCCACACTAGCGCTTAATGGGCGCGTTCACTGCTTTATGCATATAGCTGAAACGACATTACGACTACGTAAGAGATAACTTCAACTCATAGGCTACGTTAGGTATTGAGATACGTTAGGTATTGAGAAACATTGGGAGCGAAAAACGTTTTGCTGAAACTGTCTATTATGCCAAATTGGCATCACTGCTGGCGCAGAGAAAGTCCAGTGCAGGAACGTATTCTCAATATTCTCAATGTTTCTTCAACGTCGCCGTTTAGGAGACTGCGGCTGTTATTTTACAATAATACACGCAGTCTCGATCCTCCACAGTTGATGCTGACATCCAATTTGCGCTTCATGTTTTCGTAACTTGTTTTTCTTCGTTCCACATTCTACGACCAAGAAAATGTAGGAAGAACAAAGGTGCAATTGGATAGGAAATTACCCATGTACGCAGATATGCTATTTGCATGCCTCGTCACTGATTGAGTGTTGTTCTATACTGTCTGGCATTTTTGCATCTTGTAGATGTGACGATAGAATGACACTTGTTGATGTAAACTTTTGTCAACTCAACGGTGTCACACTCTATACTGCTGGAGACGACACGGTTTGGCATTTGCGTAACTGTCAAGAAACATTTGACTAGGATTTTTTTTGTCGAGTCTCGTGGCCGAGTACCACGGGCATGGCCGGTCGCGTTGACACACTTACGGGGCTCTGTGAATGCCTGTTTATTTTTGCTGTCGCGGATTCGGTCATGCGGAAAGGCCAGCTCAGTAAATCGCGTCACTAACCTGCTGGGAGTCTCTTGTGTAAGCTTGTGCTCCAGGTTCGGGGTCTATTCTACGACGGACAAAGCAACGCTGTTCGACCCAATTAGCACACGCCGGCCATCATAAACGCTCGGACCAACGACATAGAAGGGCCTGTTTTCGCGTTCTGCGTCTCAAGTAGACCATTCAGTCGGATACTGAGACGGGGGCTGGTTTTCGCTACTTGTGCAGTTGATGTCAAACAAAATGGCCCGGAGCCGATGCACGCATCTAGAAAAGCAAGAACTCTTGCAGGTATGGCGTCAGTGGAGGAGCGTTTGTTTCTTATATCCGATGTGCACGACGCATTATGTTATGCATATATGTTATATATATATGTCACCTATACTGGTTATTTGCTGCCATTATGTGCGTTATCCCTTTGCAGAGGTGTGTCGAGGTTGTTCGTGTCTGCCGTCTGCGCAGACTGGTCGGATGCATTGTTTATCTTGTAGTAGTGATTATATTTTAGTGGTGATTTATCTTGTTTTCCCTCGCAGATATGTACGCTAAGTGCAATCATCGAGTAGGTGTCACGGGTAGTGCCACGGAGCGCTACCAAGGTCATGCTCAACAAGAAGGTATCAAATGCTTGATATGTTGGACTCAGAAAATTACTTAATAAATAATATTGCATTTAATATTTTGACGACTACCATCGGTCATAGCTGCGCAGAAATGATTCGTGTTGCGTTCTTTTTGGTTGTTCAGGGTATTCACGTTGACAAATGACCTTGGCGTGTGTATATGTTTCACGTACTGATTGCTACAGGTTTATGATAACCTCCCCTGGTCAGCCCTTACGGTACACGAACGTTGTTTGTTGATGGCTTCACCTGTTCACATAAGCCAATGTTTATGTGCCTACATTGGTATACAAGACTATCATATTTATAGCGACCAAATCCACTTTTGATAATACAGACATGAATACGTTGCATACTACACTGCAGATAAGACATGAAGATGCAGTCTACATGTTTATGTAAGACCCCCACGACGGCTTAACTCCTACCGATGTTTATACATTAGTAGACAAGAACATTGATATGTAGCGACCAATCAGACCTTAACACGCAACAGAACAAATGTGCTATCCATCGGAGAGATCATAGCACGTTAAGAGAAACCATAAAACGGAATGGAAGAAATGTGCTACTATAAGAGATAATATAACAAGCAACAGAAGAAATGTGATGTCCATTGTAGAGACCATGACACGTTAAGAGAGACCATAAACCGCAATACAAGAAATGTGTTATCCACCGGAGAGACCATAACGCGTTAAGGGGGCACCTCGTCCGCTGATCAGGCGTTTGTTGTCTACCGTGGTCATCGGAGCGTGTCGGTTATGCGCGTGAAAATGACACCTTCTCGACGACAGGTGACACGGTGAATGCATCTCGATCGGCAACAGGCCAAGCACACAGTCGATTAACTAACTGTTGGCCGACAGACGGTCTGTCCTGACGGCCTGGTCGAGGCTACGCGAAGATCACCACCGGTCCTGGATGGACGGACGAAAGTCATTCTGTTGCGTGTAGTGATTGTAATCGCATAGCAAGAACACGACACACATATGGCGTCCTACTGTGTCACCAAGGCGTCCTACTGTGTCACCAAGGCGTCCTACTGTGTCACCAAGGCTTCGCACCGGATGCTGACATCGGACCGGCGTCAGGTAGGCAACGATTCGCTTCACTCGACCGACGCAAGAAATGTCGGTCTCACATTGCAAGTTTGATGTCTGTTGTTCGGTCTGGTCGTTTTCCCAGCTACAAATGCGACATACCGTGTTTCCACCAGGAAGGAAACGTGAGATAGCATTGCAGAGTACAATGATAAAGGCGGATGTGTTGTAGTATCGTGTGTGTTATCTATATTAGGATCCAAGTGGCTATATTGAGAATGTGTTTACAGCAAGCAGCAGACGTGTATATATCCGGTTTAGGAACATACTAAGCTGTTATCATGGTGATTACGCAGTCCCCGTATTTAATTTGGTAATTCAAGGGAATGCGGTTAGATATCTGACAGAGCCTTCACGCCATCGTACTGTATAAAGGCGCACCGGTCTTAGGGGTCTCAAGACCCCTAGGCCATGGAGGGAGGCTAAGACCGTCCCTGTGTCCGTGGCAAATATTACGGTAAAGGACAATGCATATAGGCCTACATCGGAACTAGTGTCAATGTAAAGACTGAAGTATTAGCAGCCAGCTAATATTAATCCTTCTGTAAGTGGAACGACACGTGTCGTCCCCCCCCCGGTTCGTAAGTAGAACCACATATGACTACGACTGACTGAGATCCCCCTGCCAACAAGCCTAGATCCGCCCCTGGGCTTCACTACTTGGCCTTGGAGGCAGTTGAATAAAAACTGTGAGTACGTGAATGACAATGGTCTGGTCGACAACTGTTAGTGCTTCGTCGATAAATAAGTAAAATTAACAAATAAAGTTGAGTTACAAACAGTATTATAGTGACACAAGTAGCCCTGCGGATTTGTTTTACCAACTATCGTTACTATCGATAGTTTAATGTACTATCGACGATACCTATCGATAGTTAAATTTTTTTATCGATAGTATTGCATCGTCACATCGACTATTGCGATGCATCGATAATTCAGTGTATTGTTACAACCGTACTGGACGCACGCCATTAGCCAGCTTGTATGTAGTACTATGTGCACATTCTTAGGCCACCAGGTGCTATGTAAGATCTTATTCGATAAGCCAATCCTTTCTGAAGGTCGACCGATATGCTATCACGTTTATTTTATTTCCAAATCTACGTGAAGGTCTGCAGTTGTCCTAGATACAAGGATAACACCGCCACAAAGTCTGCAGTTGTCCTAGATACAAGGATAACACCGCCACAAAGCGCTTAACCGCGGTGTTTGTTCGTGAAAAGCAGTACAGTACATAAAATATATGTATACTGTGTTGTCCGTACTGTTGAACAACGTCTTTCAGACTTGGCACGTCGGCCAACATAAATAACTTTGTAACACATTCTTGGACACGTTCCACATCTAACACGTCGTAAATAAATTCCGTCAGAAGTAATTGACGTCTATGCTATAAAGTAGTTTGTGACTCTTTCTTTCTGTCTGTCTGTCTGTCTGTCTTTCTGTCCGTATGTATGTATGTATGTACGTACGTACGTACGTACGTCCGTCCGTCCGTATGTTTAAAAACAAGGTTGACACATATCTCAGGAGGGCGGGTTACACAAAGATTAAAAATGTTGGACTCTCGATAAACCAATGGCTTCCTTGTCCACTTGCCATCTGGGCCTTTCGCTTGGATAGCAAAGCTTCTTAAATCTTGTTAAATCTTAAAGTCTAGATAGATAAAACAATGACGCATTCCTTACGTGCACGGGTGACGCATTCCACTGTCTTTATCGTCTTTCATATCAGCAGTTACTTAGAATTCAACTTTTTTTTGTAGTTGTATCTGTTCAAAACTACTTCGATCGCCTTGAACTGTGTCTTATCATCTGTCGTTAGATCAAGTCATGTGCGTTTTCTAATTCGACTTGCTCATACAAACTCTCACAGACGACACGGTTCAATGCATATCACACTGGCGATATGAGAAAATCTCGATTATTTCAAAAGGGTAGTCATGTACACGGGGCGGACTACACAGAACAACAGAGATACATACCACATTGGTCACGCAGGTGGATGTCAGCTATGTGTGTATCTATTAGATAACATTCATCAACAGCTACCCCCGATGACATGAAACGGGGGTAATTGGTATGACTAACGTGCAGTCGTTTCCCACCCGCATTGCGGAAAATATCCATCTTGGGAACGCTGAGAAACGAAATCACACTGCCGGTCTAAAAGAAGCGACAACCATGAGGCGCGGTTCGGTCGCGTTCGTGGCTTCGTGGGAGTCGTCTAATAATTCAGTGGCGGTCTTTTGTGTGGTTTTGCAATGACTTGAATACTTGCACATAAAGGTACACTCACTCTTGCTTCGACCGTCTGTTTGTAAGCGCAGAAAGCAGTGCGTGTGTTTATTGCTTGACCTATATTGCAAGGGATGGGTGTCATTGTGTTCACATATTGCTTGACCTATATTGCAAGGGATGGGTGTCATTGTGTTCACATATATAACGTCGTCTTCTCGTTCCAACGTTTGCAGTTGTTAACGATTTGTACTGTGTTCATTCAAGGTGACATTTCGGTCATGATCGGGCTATAACGATAACATCATATTCAATAGAAAATCGGTTCTGCCCCTCGGCATAGCAACAGTAGACCGTTGATCAGAAGTGCTGATATATCTGGACAGAGCATTACATTTTCGGACGCATATATCCTCTATCACCTACACGATATATGCCGCTCCCATAGATTAGAAGGATAACATTCTCATAACGTCACTGCGCCAATATATATATTTTACGTCCCCTGGTATATACACATGTAGAAAGGACGGCGTTCAGTGTTTCACCGGGAGAGATAGAGAGAGGGGAGAAAGAAAGGGGGGGAAGAGGGTGGAGATAGTGGGGAGAGATAGAGAGAGAGAGAGAGAGAGAGAGAGAGAGAGAGAGAGAGAGAGAGAGGTAAGGAGGGAGGGAGTTAGGGAGGGAGGGATGGAGGCAGGGAGGGAGGGAGGGAGGGAAGGAGAAAGGGAGGTAAGGAGAGAGGGAGGGAGGGAGGGAGGTAGGGAGGGAGGGAGGGAGGGAGGGAGGGAGGGAGTGAGGGAGGGAGGGAGGGAGGGAGTGAGTGAGTGAGTGAGTGAGTGAGTGAGTGAGTTAGTTAGTGAGTGAGTGAGTGAGTGAGTGAGTGAGTGAGTGAGTGAGTGAGTGAGTGAGGGAGGGAGGGAGGGAGGGATGGAGGGAGGGAGGGAGGGAGGGAGGGAGAGATAGAGAGGAGAAAGTCCGGCGCTTTGACAGCCGCCGAGCAACAGCCCCCATACAGCGATGTCTCAGTATGTTGTAATGTATCACTAAAACTGTATTTTTCAGACTACGTACCCCATTTTTTGTATAACTGCGAGTATGATTCAATAGCACCATCCATGTATTCTAATATGCCAAATTTACAACAAATTCTTTTGTCTAAAATCCAAAACTATTGGCAATTACCAGAACGACGTAAAGCAGGTAGATTGTTGAAGTCAACCAAATAGCAAGTGCAAATTAGTCGTCACTTATCAAGTCATGACTTCCAGCACTTAACAATAAACGCACTGAAGACATTACACGTGGTGCGTTAAATGTAGATTGAAATGCTGAGTGATTCATATTTTTACATTATTGTTGCATGGCTATAAACTGTTCACGAGGTATTGCTGCGACTACAATGTGTGTGAGTGCGTGCGTGCGTGCGTGCGTGCGTGCGTGCATGCGTGCGTGCGTGCGTGCTTGCGTGCGTGTTACAGCCGGGCTACTATTGGCACTCTTATAGTATAATGCTTGAGCTCGTTTTTTTAACTTAATGAGTAACGAAAACTCAGACGAGTTGATTGTGTTCAGCGTCAACTATGACATTAATTAAGGTCGTAGACGAAGGCAGAACAGTAACAAGAAATACCGTCCCAAACGCTATACATTGTGTTGACATTTGAAAGCGAAGAAGTATCATACGTATAATGACTTGTCGTTGACAGCGGACACATTATCTTCATTCAGCCGGCGTCAAGCAGCGGTGCTTCTTATCAATCATTAGTTTTTATATGCGTTACTTCAACGGGTTATGTTCTTGGAAACTGCGTGAGATATGGAACAACGCGTGTACATTTCTATTTTGTAGACCATTTCTAAGTTATGTTCGCGTGTTTACTTATTTATTTCTTAATCGCGTGAACCGTATTCAGATTAAATTTTGTGGAATATCCGTTTAAATTCTTAACTGCATTTCACAATATTAATCCTATCAACATATCTTTACTTGTTTCATTGATGAAGGCAAGGCAAACCTGTTCATCGCAACACCAACTCAATTTATCTGAGAAATTTGTAGCCATGCTACAATTAATGCATATACATTTATCGTATTTAACTTAACAATCATGGTGTCTGCTTCGGGTGATGGTTTCTTCTTGAGTTTGGTTTAGCAATATATGACAAGAGTTAACACGAATTATCACAATTTAATAATATTAAACAATATTAAACAATATTTAACACGGTATAACAATTAATATTGTCTTAACAAGAGTGCCATTATCATTCGTTAATGTTGATCTGTTCCTTCGTGGGTAACACACCATTCTCACATATATCTGTAAAGTTTGTTTTTAACTTATTAGCATTACTTTCCTATATCATTTCAACGACCGGCAGTTTTCATGTTGCCTTTTCATCGAAACAAAATCACACTAAACAACTATTTCTGATAATTGTCATGGCATGTGAAGGACATCGTTCGTGGTTTTTGTGATTTTCACAGGTGCATTATTACATGCGTGTCAGGAATGATGTTCTGTCGTGGTAGAATAACCCTTAATACGCAGTGACATTAATCTGGGCGTGTCCTTTTAAATCCGGCACTGATGACAAATCACAACACAAACGCCCGAGAGCAATGCTCACTATCTGAAGGCAGCACGCTGTACGGCGGTTCTGTCACTCGGGGGAGGGGGCTGTGACGTTATAAATCACGTGGTAACGAGTGCTCGACCGTCGGCGTTTTTGACCCCGCGAACATAAGAATCACACTATCACAAGATTTATTCAAATACATAATCGGCTATTTTTCTGTTGGTGCGTGCAACGTTCACGGTTTTCAACAAACAGGCGTCTTGCTACGGTTCACTGTCGAATTACGCAGAAGACAATTTGATTATCGTCACAATTTGATGATCGAAAAATGTGGGACGAGGGGGCACCCAACGAGGGGGCACCCAGCGATGGCACGCTTGACGCATAATCAATTAGCGGGTGTCACATAGGTCCGAAAACACGGACAGTGTTAAATCAATCACTTCCACCAGGTGGCACTAACTTCAACCGTGACGTCGGAGGTTCGCATGTATCTTCTTACGTGGTGTTTGTATGCAACAGAAAATGCACTAAATGTGAGCACATGTTTAGGATTATGGTTGTGGTTTTGATCAGAGTTATGACTATGATTCGGTGGCAGGAATTAGGGTCAATAAGTGTCCTGGTTGGTGCTAGGCCCCTTGCACCGCTCCCATTCGATGCATCGCATATATTAAAATATTGAAACTCTGACGTCAGCTGTGAAGTGAACCTGACGATTGGTGCAAAATTAGTGAAGGGGGTGATTTTGTATTCTCCGAAGAATCAGGCCAATTTAACATATGTTGCGTTTTGTTATAAATTGTACCGGTTCGTGCCAATGTTTACTCCACTGTGCTTCCGTGCCTGTGATATCGTTGGTGTTAGTCACATACACGAACAGACACAACGGTTCTCCTATCAAAACAGTCCCTCCCGCTGCCAGGCGGTTCACGATTAATCTTGATATCGTGCCAAGCTGACCTCTACGCACGGTCACGGCCATCTGGATGTGAAATGTGTCATAGGAACTGACCCAATACTAGGAAAAGTGATCCGATTAATATGAATGTTACTTATCATAGCCAGGCGTGCTTGGCTGGACTGAGGTGTTGTCTACTGGCAGTGCAGCGGCACCGTGCACTGTTGTATGTTTCAGGGCCTCCGTGAGTTCCAGGCACTGAGGAGCATTGGGCAATACCCCCTTCTTTAGCTAAACTTTTTGGATTTGTGTCCCGTATTTATCCGTTGCGCGGCTACATTGTAGCATGGTAACATAATGGTTGACTAGGTTTGGCCCCCTTGGCCCCTTGGCCCCTTGTTCACACCCCCCCCCCCTCCTTGGCCTCCTACGCTTCGGTATCCCAGATACGCCACTGGTTTCAGGCATGTGGTTGAAGAACTGGTCGGTTGGAACACATCTGAACAGAGCATCCAGTGATATATAAACCAACGAACACAAATTAAGTGCACATTTTACTACGAAACGTGGGGCGCAAGAACTCGGCAGTTTGTCAATCGATGGAACAGGAGTTTGAGTCATCCTCCTGATGTTTGAAGCTTACACAACGTCGTTCATCCTCACGTTGCCTGTGTCTTCCGGACACTAACAGGAGTTTGAGTCATCCTCCTGATGTTTGAAGCTTACACAACGTCGTTCATCCTCACGTTGCCTGTGTCTTCCGGACACTAACAGGAGTTTGAGTCATCCTCCTGATGTTTGAAGCTTACACAACGTCGTTCATCCTCACGTTGCCTGTGTCTTCCGGACACTAACAGCTGCTGACTCCTTCTATCTGGTGTCTTTTTCATGGCAACTAAAGATCTCACACAGGGGGTAAATATATAACCTGTCGTGGATTACATAAGTCACGACCGAAGAGTCCATCCATGACGCGGCTCAGTCAATTTTGACAAATACCTCACACGAGGACACGATTGGATGGATGAAATTCCGAAACACGCACTGTGTGCTAATAGATAGACGAAAGTGTGTTCACCAACTGAACGTCCAACGCAGGGATTTATCTTTATAACCGACAGTCACTGAGATAATAAATAGCATGTTGTTTGGATGTTTCAGAACCGCCACACAATGAAGTTGAGTCACGTGCCATGGGTGTTTGTCCTCCTGGCGGTCGTGCTGGGCGAGGTGCTTGGCGGTAAGTAATCTACGCTTGTAAGGACGGGATGCTGCTTTCGCGTGTGTGTCTCGGCAATGAACAAACGAAATGGTGCCGATACCACTGACGCGGAGATCCGCCTCTATATAAAAAGCCAAAATAGAATAAATTATACTAGACGGTGCTCGCGACTCATTTGTGCCGCCCCCTAGCGAATTACATAGAACATAATTCTATATAAAACCAAGCCAATAAAAAGAGCGCTCGTTGCTTCAACCAAGATGGTGCTCGAAGCGATTAGTAGTGAACTCGGTTTGTAGTAAATTCGAACGTGCATCCTGCATTTATTTTTATACGTGATTTGTGAATTGTGTTTAAATAAATATATGCGGTCTGTGCGTCGTCAATCAAATATTTATACTATATAATGTTATTACCACTTATATACTTATATTAATTTGTTGAAATCGTTTATTGTCTTTGTGAGAGTGCATTCTTGTATCGAATGTAGTGGACACGGTCCTTTTACTGCTAACTGATGTCATCGTTTTTATATTCTTTTAACTGTTTATATCTATAATTCCGTATCAACTTCAATATCTTAATAACATTTGAAATCTGACAACTACGTGCGGGTAGATAACAGTTCATGCAAGCTACATGTTTTTTTCATGGATGGTTTTCAACGTTTCTCCTTGGTGGTATCACTGGTGGACGGTGAACTTGATACAAAGGAATGAATATTAGTGAGCTGTTATTTGAATATCAGTTACAATTTGGAGTCTTACGCCACACACAGTAGACAAAACAAACAAAGAAACAAAACAGTATACAATAACCATCTAATTTTGTAATTTAAGATGCCACTTATTGGTTGAATAAATTGCTTGTCCCCAATTTGTAATAAATATTAGACCCCACTCTTGTTCGTAAGGGTGGGGCTACGCATATAGTGAGTATGTGTTAACTATATAGCCCCCCCCCCCGCGATATACTTCAGAAACCAACTGCGCCCCTCCTCTCCACAGTCGACAGTTTCCCACGCCACTGTTATAACAACAGTGACAGCGAAAGAGACAACGGCTAGATTTCCTTTGCATTAAGTGTTCTGGACCCTTCACAGGCGGCCACCCAACTAACTAGACCAACGGCCAGGTTTTTGTGCAATTCCACCCCTTTGCAACGGCCGCTTGGCGGTCAACAACCACTATGTTTATTCATATGAAACATGAAGTCGCTACATTTCCTCGTATCTTGTTATCCCCTTTTACTGATTGATGACTATATTGACTTTACGGGCGTTAGCCTCGAACAGTGGTATCGAGGCTATCTTCGGGTCAAAAAGCTCACATTAAAATATCATAGATCAAACTCATAATCTTGCGGAAGATTATATGCTGCGTAAACGCATGTGGATTTACGATGTTATAAGTTGTTATTTTAGCGTTTATTTATTTATTTACCACACGCGCGCATGGCCACATTAGACATCAGCCAGCGGTCACAGAGATCACAGATAAATAAATTACACAAATTATAATTTGAGTTTATTTCCCATGATGCAAGCGACCGGAAACGATATTTTCGCGCTCGTTTAAGCGATAGCAATAGCAACAATTAGAGTAACTGACGTTGTTGTTGTTGTTGTTGTTGTTGTTGTTGTTGTTGTTATTGATGTCTTTGTTGTTAGTATTGTAATAGTAATAATTGTAGTAAAAAATATTATGTTTTAGTGTTATTGCTTTTGTCATTGTTATTATTATTATTGTTGTTGTTATTATTATTATTATTATTTTAATTATTATTATTATTATTATTGTTGTTGTTATTATTCTTATTCTTATTCTTATTATTATTCTTATTCTTATTCTTATTCTTATTCTTATTCTTATTCTTATTCTTATTCTTATTCTTATTCTTATTCTTATTCTTATTCTTATTCTTATTCTTATTCTTATTCTTATTCTTATTATTATTATTATTATTATTATTATTTTAACTCTCCATACTGTTGTCCGTGCAGCTGACAGTGCGAGGCTGCCGTTGGTCAGCAATGTTGCACTCGACTGGTCGACGAGCTATCCGGAAAACATGACGGTCAAAGCGATCTACATCGGTTTCAACAACAATCACTCGGTACACGTGCAGCTCTGGGCGCCGAAGAATGCGTCAGAGAACACGTTCACCCTCGTGTGGCAGAAGGAAGTTACCGGGAGCGTCGCAAACGGAAAACCGGAAGTGGTAGGTCGGCCATGTTAAAGTTGTTGGCAAATTTTCTTTCATGTCAGAATAACACATTCGGCATAACAGTCGTCTCGTTTACCTCGTCGTGAAAGCATTTCAATGATTGTCGCAACCATCTAAGACCCGTTTAGTGCCCACTTTGTCGGGCGATACCGTGTCGCATGACAAAGTGCAGCTACAGTGTGCTCATGTTCATACGAGCAACGTGTCCAGACATTGGCGCCAATCACCACGTGAGTTTTGATTAAAGGTCATGATGGGTTCACCTGCACTCAATCACGGCGGTCGCTGAACGGCCACTGCTTCAAACTGTAGCCCAACAGGCGTTCGATTTGAACCCAGCTGCAATTCTGGCGACACAATTGCAGCCACAAATTGGCCTCGTTAATCAGTCCCACGAAGGTGGTTACTCGAGCGATTAGTTGTCCGTTTAGTCGGGCGACAGAGTGTCGCCCGAACAATTGGACAGCTAATCGCTCATATCAACATACCTTAGGCTGGTACTGCATTATAATTAGTGTTATAAAATGTGGATTCGTAAATATGGGGTATTACAGTAAGCCTGCATATGTGTAACCGTTCAGGTGTGCCTAACCACATTACAACCTCGGACACCAATTTCAAAAGATGATTAAATACTAATTTCCTTTGAACCGCGTTTTAGCATTTATAGCAGAAGAACACTGTAGTTGATCTCCTCATTGAAATATAATGCACTGTATGTGCGTGTGTACTTATGTATGTATGTACGTATGTACTTATGTTTGTATGTACGTATGTACGTCTGCAGCATTAACCCTAGAATACTGGGCATTCTAACTAGGTTACGACACGTACATACATGTTTACATTCACGGTTAGGATCAGCCCGTCCTGTGGACTGCGGCATCGTAAACGTAAAATTCGCCGCCCAATAGTATTGAATTACAGCTGAGCATGCCACTAGCTGATAGCAGGACGCAAGTGTCGTTGTCAGTAGATCATACGTATAGAGTGTTTTAGTTGTTAGTAGATCATACGTATAGAGTGTTTTAATTGGGTCTGTGATTGAAACCAATCATTTCATTCTTTATTTTTGGCCAAAATTATCCGACCGTGTGTGTGTGTGCGTGCGTGCGTGTGTGCGTACGTACGTGCGTGTGTGGGTTGCGTGCGTGCGTGTGTTTTCGTGTTCGTGTGCGTGTGCGTGTGCGTGTGTTTGTGTCCTGCGAGTATGAATGTATGAATATATTAGCAATGTGTATACTCGCATTTAACTGTCTTTCTATGACCGATTGTTTGAATAGTTGACGATTAATGTTTTTGTTTACGCATGTCCTCATCATTTACAGATTGAACTGACCGAAAATGAAAGGACCACTGTTCGAGCCTCGGACCTAGTCGGCATTCAGAACGAGATGTTGCCGGGGCCTGTTGAAAGTGTCTTCAAGTAATATACATTTACTTGTTTTAGTCAGTGATGGTAGTAGCTTACTGTAAACATACAAATATATTCTCACCGGAAATCAACATTAAGCCAATACAGCCACACCGGAAGTACTTAAAAATAACAATAATTATAAACTCGTCACACAACAGCAAAGTTTGTTTGAATTGTGTATGTTGTACACTGGATTTGTTTGAATTGTGTATGTTGTACACTGGATTTGTTTGAATTGTGTATGTTGTACACTGGATTCGACAAAACATGACAAGGAAACAATACCCGTCGACATCAAAATAAAGTAGAAAACCATGTTCATCAAGTTAGACGTATAGTTCTGTATCGTTTATTAATAGTGATTTCTCGGTGTGTGCCAACCGTTGTCTTTACTCTCCCGCAGAGTCAAGGGCGGCGTGACATTGTCTAAGACAAAAATATTCCCAGACACCCTGGTTGACGGAACTGAACTTGAATTTGACGAACTGAAGAGGCCCATGGCCTTCTTCATCCGCCTGTGCAACACTTCAGGCATGTCTATCTCCATCAGTCGGCCTAGTGTTCTCCATCGGCCAATGTCATGTGCAGTGATAATTACCATTGCAGCAACCAGCTAGCTGTAGAGCCTTTCTTGTGTGTCTTCGCTGATGCAATCACTTATGCTCGGTGAACATCTCTAAACTGTTGTTGCGAATGCAGTCTACGCTGGTCCTCAATTCAACAAACATCAAGTTTTGGTTTCGCCGGCCCAACCGTTGTTGAGCCGATTCGAAAATTGAATCGCAGCAAAAAGTTTTGTGTAATATGCGTGCGCAGACACAATCGCACAAACGCGCGATTCGCAACAAAGGTTTAGCATTGTACGCCGAGCATTAGTCGGTTTGTTTAACGAAACGTGTGCGTTTCAAATAGGCCGGATTACACGCGCTATTGATGCCCCAATTGGTCGTAACAATGCGCAGCAAATTATGCGTGCGGTTAGACGAACGACGTATCTAGATACTATTCACTCGCGCTACTCTCAATTCGCGCTGTAACGAAAGGCTACGACGGGTGCACATGCTGCCAGTCGCTGATTGTCTACTGTTTCAAGATTGGTACCAGCTGGCAGTCAAATTAGGACCAGCCCTAATTCCACCGACCCAATCGTATCCACAAATTGGCCTCTCTAATCAATGCCGTATCGGACAATTAATCTCTCGTATGAACCGACCTTTGGTATGGAATTAAATTGATGCACAACCATGCAGTCTTGCATTTAAAACATAAATGACAAAATATTTTTGAATTTGTCATCTCAGATAACACAGCCAGTACCTGAAATAAAACGTTATGATTTTCGTTGCAGACTGCTACTACGAGAGGTATCACCCGGCCAAGGTATCGTCAAATATCATCGATTTCTTTATTAAAAAAACAACGCTTTTGATTTAATCGTGCTTCGATTCTCTACTCGAATTGTTTACGTCGACCTAGTCATGAAAACGGGTGGTGATTGACAGGGTATGTAGGTGGAGCGTGAGCACGGGGGATGATTGACAGGGTATGTAGGTGGAGCATGAGCACGGGGGGTGATTGACAGGGTATGTAGGTGGAGCATGAGCACGGGGGGTGATTGACAGGGTATGTAGGTGGAGCATAAGCACGGGGGGTGATTGACAGGGTATGTAGGTGGAGCATGAGCACGGGGGGGTGATTGACAGGGTATGTAGGTGGAGCATGAGCACGGGTGGTGATTGACAGGGTATGTAGGTGGAGCATGAGCACGGGTGGTGATTGACAGGGTATGTATGTGGAGCATGAGCACGGGGGATGATTGACAGGGTATGTAGGTGGAGAATTAGAACGGGGGATGATTGCCAGGGTATGTAGATGAATTCACGATAACGGGTGACGAGCGGTAAGGTATATAGCTGGAGTCGTGAGAACGGGGTGATGATTGGCGGTTAATATATAACTGCAGTGACAGGGATAATGATAAGAAACGTTTCAAATCCGTGACTCTCGCGACTGGGTCGTAGCCTACACTGCATTTATGACAGAACACCGTGTAATGTCATTTAATTCATATATTAGTTGCCTTTCATTTTATAATTTATTATGTAATTACGAAGCCTTTGAATGCTGCTTGCAATTCACAATTTTTATGTTCTATTCCAGCCTCGAGCAATTCCCGCAAAAGCTTCACTAGGTAAATGAATTTGTTTTGACGTGAATCGTACGCATCATAAAAATAATCCTTTGTCTTTTGCTGGATCTATGTGGATCATAGTCCAATGTAAGAATATTTTATGCTGTGATATTGCGCAAAGAAAATATTGCTCCGAGATGAGACAACGTCCGCGCGTGTGTTAAGGAATTGTTCAAATTCGAAACAACGCGATGTGATATTTTCGGAAATATTTGCAATTTTGATCATCGTCTTGTGAGTCTGTGCGTGATAAGACGGAGAATCTGCTTTTGTTTGCGTTTCTCGTTGCACTACAGTTTCCCTCTCCGCAGTCCTGTCAAGTACACACGCACTTGGTACACGTTCAATCCCAATAAGTGAAGTATGAATCGTTTCATGATGAATAAGACTTTAATTTCACTTTTGGGCCTGCTGATTGCTGTCGCAGGTATCAACCTTTTACCTTCTGCTTGACTTGTTAACTTAAAAATCGAATACATCTTCACACAAATTCAAACTAACACAAAGGAATCTTCATTTCACAAGGACAGCAACTTTAGAAGCCTTCGTCCTCCGACACAATGTCTTATCAGTTAAAACATTTAATGAATTCCGTTCACCAGTAGGTAAATTGTTCTCGGAAGAAAGCAGTTTATGGGAAACCACTTGAAATCTGCTTTTCGTCGCTTGTTTATAACTAACAACTATCATCGTTGACCTTTCAGAGGAAGAGAATCTGCTGTCGCGCGGCATGATAATCGGGCTGATCGCTTGGAACATCGCCATCACATTCGTCCTTCTCATCGTAATCATTGCTGTCATCTGCGTGTGCGTCGAGATGGACACCCGCAAAAGGTACGGCTATCAGTCCGGGGCCGGGTTCGCAGGGCGCCACGACGGAGAGGACAACGGCTCCTCGTCCATCGCCGGCCACGCGCCTCAGATGAGAGAACTGAGAGATGACGAGTCCGAATACTATAAGATCGGCTCGATCGGTTGCGACCAGAGTCTGGGGAACGTGCGGTTCTAGCTGCGTTCGCTTCCTGGTTGACGCTGGTTGTATATTTAATAGCAGTAACATAAACTAATAATTATTCTGTGCAGGTTAGCGCAAAGGTCGTTCAACCTCCAAATTGAGATTGGTGGTCTATGTTTTCTTTATTGTGCGCTGTGACGTATATGGGGGGGGGGGCACTGGGAGGGGGGCACTGGGCCATGCCCCTTTGGCTTACATATTTTTTCTTCCGTATTTTTTTTAGTAACGGGTGGTTAAGCTTGCCCCTTCGCCTACCCCCTTTTGCCTCCCCTAGACACACCACTGATTCTGTGTTGCAATTTGTGACGTTTCAAGACTCGGTGGTTATTTCTCACGGAAACACATCCAGATTGGTTATTATGCACGTTAGTGCAAAGGTCGTTCGACCTGCAAATGGAGACGGTGCTTTATCTTTGCCATGTTTCGCAATATGCAACAGTTTGATGACTGCGATTATTTCCCACATAAACACAGCGAATTGTGGTGGAAACAAATTGATTGTGCAGATTCCTATTTGATGGTATAGTCTATATGCGAGTCACGTGACTCTATCTTTAGTTCAAAACATGTTAGAATAGCGATTGACAGAAGTACGGCACCTATAGTGCATTCCACCGACAAGGTGACGTCTTGTGTTTATGCGAGTATGACTCCTCCGAGACGTTTCTTATGTTCGGTAATCCATTGGGCTTCTTGCGAAAGTCAGTCTACCAATAAAATGCCTAGCCTTTGTTTGTGGTCGTGCGGCGCACGGTGCATTCTGGGAGCTGCTGGGATAATATAATTTGAAGCAAAGAACATTTGCTTAAGACACTTTTAACAACAATAATGTTGCTTTTGCGATAGCAACACATCTCTCGACAACAAGTTGTTGTCTTATGTTGTCTCAGCGGCAAGCGGCACACAGGGATATAAATAATAGCACACTTGTCTGACACTTGCCCACGACACCCCAGAATGCATTGTTTCCCGTATAGAATCTCCTATATGGAATACCAGACAAACGTGTACACGACTGATGTCATAAGTAATGGGCGCCACATTGTTCAACCGAGTCACTGACGGGAATTTCGGGCAGAGAACTGACTTAAAACAAACAACTTTTAAGGAATTAAGTAATGGTGCATTCAGTCTGATTGAATCATGGAAACCAAGAGAGCTTCGCTAAAACCGAACTTGTATGTAAGGAGACGGCAGTCTGACGATACAGTTTTAATACAACACGTAATACGATATTATAGGCGACGATCTTACCAATGCACTTGTTTTTTTGGAAATAGTTCAACCGTCAAACAGCGAAACGCCAACGTAAAAGCGGAACTTTAGAAACAAAGGTGTATAAAAACCGTAAAAAATAGTTCCATCACAGACACGTAGGACAAAATAGTTCCTGGCCAACTGTTTCATTTAAAAAAAATTATTTGTTAAATTATTATATTATATAATTATGCAAATTATTTAATTTGCAAAGCTAAATCATATATTTATAGTAACACACATTCTGCCGGCTAGATACACAGGAGTTATTTTGCAAGCCGATTAGATTTATGATTATATACTACGTTTTTATTATCGCTGTGTTCAGTTTTCTTCCACAGAAGCAGCTCTGATTAGACCGGAAGACCCGGGATATGCGACAGCAATCGTTCGTCGCATTTAAAGGGAATACACAACGATTTTAATTTAATAATACAGAGATTGATATGCGCCGATTCTCTTAATTGTTTATGTTAATGTGCTTCATGTTTAATCCTTATTGCTGTAGTAAATTTTTTTCTGAAATTTCATAAACGGAAATATGACGAACCAACACTTCGTTCGATTCAATGGTCGATTTTTTAAAGCAAACCGGTATCTTCATATATCGTAAAATTAATAATATGTTTTATTTTATCGCGAATAAAATATTCGTGTATCTTCGAACCGAGGAAGATATGAAAGATCGCTATAGCAACACGTTTCGTATTTTTTTTCAACCGAGATATTATAAATACCAATACATCCAGTGTCGTAATGTCCCGTAAGACAGGCGCTCGGTTAACCGATGAATCGATAACCGAAAAATCGTTGTGCCTTCCCTTTAACATTTAATGTCTAATCTTACATGTGCACCTGATTGTGGCGTCATCGGTAGTGTGTGTTTGTCATTGCACTAACGTCCCATCTGTGTCGTTGCCTGTAGCAAGCATCAGCGGAGAGACAACATGGGGACGGGATCTCGCCAGTCTAACATGGCGTACGATAACATCGAGGAGCCGACGAACGGCGTTGAACCAGGCTGGCAGACGTCGGCCAGCTGGAAGCCGGACTCCGGGATAGACGCAGTGGACACGACAGACGAACATAAACTGACCGACGATGACCACAAGAGCGCGCTGTAGACGCGCCGTTACTAATGCGGTGTGTACGTCTTTTCCAGTAGCGTCACCTGGTGTCGGAGTTACAGCAGCGCCACCTGGTGTCGGGGCACGCCGCTTAAGGGTTGGTGCACCGGCGTTTGTCATTCAGTGTTGCGTCGAAATCGAAAATGGTCTAGGGATCTAAGTACCGCAGTTTGTGTGGATAACCAACAGGTTTGCAAATTGACTTACCAACGTGTCGTTACACTTTATTCGACGATGTTTAATTTACTTAATCCGAAGAATGGTACGGTGAAACCTCGTTAACTCCATTCTTCGATAATCTGTTTTATTCAGTAATACACTCGTGCTTGGCGAAAATATCCCGACACACTGTAAATTACTTCATTATTATGTGATTCACCAATCCGCTAACTTCGTTATTCCAACCAATAGTATTGTATAAAAGAGGTTTCACAGTATATCATTGCTTGCCAAATTACACTTTCGTGTTATATTCGTAATCAACGCAACACAGAATTTCTGATATGATTCTAACGCATGCTGGTCTGATCATAACACATTCTACAGTGTGTTATCTAGTTACGTCTGCTCAAACTTGTTCAACCCAACTCGTTCCACCAACTTGTCTCAATGCGAATTAACTAGTCCAAGCCAACTCGGCTCATTTCCACGTCGGTCCACTGCCAAGTTAATCATTGTCGAACATTTAGGTAACACGTGGCATGGCGGTTATGCATACACCCAATTATCGCTCAAAAAGAGTTCTTGGGATGACTGTGCACATTTAGTAATTTTTTAAAATAGCATTTTTCCCATATTTTTTCGCGAATACGACACAAGCATGCGATGAGTTCACTTAGTGTGGGATGGCAGTGAGACGAGTTGGTAGTGGGACGAGTTAGCGGTTGGCGGACGTAACCAGAACATCACAGTTAACCGCGCGACATGCTGGAGACCGTTAACACTCGCGCACAAATCAAACACAGCCTTCGCTGTCGAACTGCTGCGTCAACAGCGTCGACGACACGTCCGTGTCGCAATGGTGCTGACGTTTCACGCGTTAACCTTGCTTGAAGGACACCATACGTCATCATTTAAGTACATTACCCCCATCTTGCTCAAACATTTGCAACAAGACACAGTTTTACTGATTGTGGAACATCGTCATTCTGTGTTATATTAACATCGTCTTGTCGCCCTTGATAACCATTATAATTCAATCAAAAACTATACTCAAAAATCTACTGAATTTTTCATGGACTGTTCATGATTCATGAGTTTCCGACAATGGGTGAGAAGAAAGTTTCCAAATGATACGTCTTGTGTCTTTCCCGCCGCTTGAATGTAACTAATGCCACGTTTTGCACTTTCGCACAGTAACCCGAGGCCAAGCATTGATAACTAACTGCATTTGTATGTGAATCTTCAATAATGATATATGGCTGGACAGCGAACATGGGTTATGGGATAGCCCGCTATCACAGGCTATCGTACAAACACATATATCGATACTAAGTGCTAGGTGTGATCATAGGTGCAGCTTTAATTAATTTCGAACATTATAATGTGAACGTCGTAGTTAGAAACCCTGTAATATTTACACGTTTCGTATTATAAAACAGACGTATTTGGCTACCTTCGATAATTCGACACATCGGATTTTCCCTTTCGACAGAGGGCGCCACTCGCATGCCCCACGCAATATTGACCAGCCACCATTATGGATAGATGCTGTGGAAACACTGGCCCTTTAAAAATAATGCCTAATTTGTAATAAACAATACACACGGTGGATGAAATCATGAAAAGTTGACAATTGTCTAATTCGGGCGAATAGTTGTTTCTTGAGTGCAAAGGGTTTGTCATTATACATTTAATCACTTACACAATACTTCTCACCAGGTCTATCGAATGTCCGATGTATTTTATGTACCACTTAACGTGATAGCGAAACCCATAATCATGGACTATTCTAACAATGTTGTTCCGTCACAGGCACCGCTAATTAATCGCACTGGTGAATTTCATGTCTTCATTTACTAATGCAAGTTGACGTATTTACACAGGTATTTAGTTCGTGCTTATTTGTCGATACGTCGCGTGGCGCACTACATGTTTCCTGTTTGCGTTCGTCTTTAATCGAATGGTTTCTCACTATACATTGACGTATTTACTAACCATTTGATGCATTCATGAAGCTAGCATCAAGAAACTCGGGTGACGTTTGCCTGGGTGGCGGTAGAGCACACGAAACTGATGTTGTGAGGTATTATAGCAAGGTCGGGTGAGATTGTGATACAATCACGTAACCGTCGCATGCATGCACATTGTTCTTACTAACGCTCCTGTGAATGTACAAACTCTAGTCGCCTCTGTATCACTGCTCGCTCCCATCTTCTTCCTGTACATTAGGCGCCCTTAAGTCGGTCTCTATACTGGTGCTTCGTGTGGTTTACCCTCGATTCTACCTCCACGGCTGTTTACCTCTTTTACTGATAGTTCCCGTCCTTGTCAACTTTAGACACACTGTACGCAGTTGATACGGAATAGGCATTAAAAAATATAATTAATTAAATATTCGTCAAAGCAGATCATCAAAACATTCGTGACACCGACGACCGTAAAGCGTTTTTCGCATATTACAATTAAAAGTACGTCTCTGCTGTTTTTCCGATAAGACAGAAATGGTAGGATATTGATACTGATCCGGATTCCGATGTTATATTTCTTGCATGCATCCGTTGAGTTTCCATTTTATTTTCAGGCGCTAGAGAACGATAGAATTGATGTCACGCACAAGGAAAGCTGGCCTAGTTATGGCCGACGGGACTCTATCTCGGATATTCTGTTGGTGGCTGGGAAGATCCTGTTTGGTGATTGGTCTACTCTAGCGCATGCGCTCTTATGTCATGTCGTCGCAGTGGCGCATGCGTGCTGTGGATGGTGTATGACTTGGACTTGTATGATTAGTAACAATACATCTACCAAGCATGAGGAATAATGTTCTGATATTATCTATTTCGCTTTAGCATACGGCTGATATACGTGGCTTATGTAAGTGATATGTCATCAGTGTCGCCTCGTCTTCAGTTGCATGTAAAAGACACTTGGTAGTTTGTGGTTCAATGTTCGGTGGTCCAAATGTGAAAACACAATCAGCGAACTACAATATGTGGATCCGTATATATCGATAGATTAAGCTTACGCATGCATAATGTCGGTTTACACGAGCGATTTGTGTCTCCAATCGGTCGGGCAACCCTGTGTCGCATGACAACGCGCAGCGAAATTATGTGTGCTTTTAGACAAGCAACGTATTTAGACACTGCGAGTGCGACCGATTGACTCGCGCCAATCCCGACTTAAGCTTTGACAAAAGTCACGACGGGTGCTCCAGCTGTCGGTCTTGACGGTCGCTGATTGACCAATGCTATCGATAGTTGGTGGAATGGGACCCTTCCCCAATTCCAGCGAAACAATGTTATCCACACAGTGGCGTCGTCAGCGACCAACTCATACGGCAACCCCGTGTCGGCCGACATATCGGACACAAATCGCTGGTGTAAACCGGCAAGTCCTGTTAACCAGTGCGACAAGTCACGTAAATGTAACATGGTGAGTGCATGCAAGCCAGATACTAGTAGTTAGGCATGGAGAATACACGTTTGTTTATTGTAAACTCAATTTCTTTCAGCAGTTCCACATGTAATACTGCGATATCTTGTATTTTTGTCAGTAATGCATACTTTCTTTTTGTGTAATCGATTTTAGTTGGATATTGTAATCAGCTTGGCATTTATTACTATTAATCAATTTCATATTATGTTAAAGAACTATTAATTTTACCCCATTTTCATATGCCCAACATTTGAAACAGGAATGTAATGCTAAAGGATATGACTAGGCAGTACACTTCTTATACAACTACAATATTATCATTTGTCTGCGTAGATTCAACTCGCAGCCTCTGTGTGCAAATCACAACTCGTCCGCTTTGACGTTTTTATAATGCAAACAAACCGACATTTTCGCTGAGCTTTCAAGTAGTGTTACAACAAGGCTTAATTTGCAGCTGCGTTTTCAGCTTTCGCCTTAGTGCTATAAACGTTTAGTAACAAGACTATTTTTTAGAAAGCATTATATAACGAATTATTGCATTGCTGCGATGCAGCTAAATAAACGAACATGAATTGTGTCATAATTAGGGCAGTGCACGTGGTGTGATTTTTTATTACATACCAATTACATGAACTTTACGCAACTAAAAAATCATGTCACGTGGGTTGCGGTCGTCTACGTAATAGTGACGTCATCACTGAACCAAGAAACCGTGGGGCATTTTGCAATATCTTACCAGAGCTAATTAATAACGATTTGTTTCAGTCCGATACGAGCAACTTTTGAAAACCGTACGCGTGACGGCGCTTCGGTAGACATTCACAAAGTATTTCTATGTTATTTGTTTGGATCAAATATTCGATACTAATGTAGAATCATTTGTAAAGAAGGCTCACTTATGTTGTTACAGGGTGATTCCGAAAAGTACAAAGTGCTGTCGTTCTCATTACGTTTTATACTGAAGCGCCATCGTGCGGATGATTTCCACTTTATACAAAATGGCAGAGTCTTGAATGACGCAGCTCGGTATTCATTATTTCTAATTTTACTTTGTTGATAACAAAACATTGTCGGACTTAAACTCGGCAGTGTGTTCGTGTCTCCACGTAGCGTGACGACAATTTGTTTTAACCCAACACAGGTCGTTCCGAAGTGTAAACACAGCTCATTTATGTTTAATAGCTTGTGCTTAGTAGCAATTACTTGACATTTTAATTCACTAATGGCGGGCAGTCGGGTCTCTCCTGGCTGTGTTTCATATCTGACAATCGGTGCCCGTGCGCCGGGATGCTAGCATTTAACGCACCATAAAGAGACGCAACAACATCGTGATGTAATTGAATGTTGTTTCCGCGTGATAATAACAGTTTCACTAGCCCGTGATCACTAACCGACGGAATGGTATGTCAGAAGGTGTGCGCGATGCGTGTGATGGAGACGTTGTTCAAACAATCCAACACAACAGTAGCACACATCCCATTGTCGGAACAGGTCGTGCTTCAAAGACACTATTTTGTGGAAATTGAGTTGTCGCACCGTTCGTCAATGTTAGGTAAACACCTCGTCGCAAATGATCGTGTGTGAAACAGTTTGTGGTGTCTATTAAAATGGATATCGACACTCCGTAGAAAACATCAACACGCTTAGTAATGACCTTAAAGGCATAAATGTGTCACACCAATGTTGCAATGTAGTAGATAGATGCATAATATTATGACAACCATGTAATGTGCAAGTAAATGTAAGCTATAGGAGGATGTATATATTCAGTTTGCACTTAGTTGGAATATAATGATAAATATAATGTGTATATATATATTTCTGCAGTAAACACTTGTGAAACACTTGTTGTTTTGTTGTAACAGTAGATATAGGTTTGAAACCTATATGGGACACACGTGATTCTCCTTTCGAGGCGATAATTGACGAGATAATGCACTTCCAGCCCTCAAGTTGAATTATTTATTCTCTGTTTTAATTCCAAATGTGTTTATATATAAAATGTGATAGCGAACAGCATGTCGCTGGGGCCGGAAGTGAGCGAGCATTCATGGGTAAGTATGGGCATATTTACATAACACAACATGGCGGCCGACGAGACTATTTCCCCTGTTCGCTGCAGATGTATCTTTACTTACTTGCAGATGTATTACTTAATTTACAACGGATTTCGATTTGGTGTGTTCGGGTGAGATATGGGCATTTTTGTTGGGCATATCTGTTGGCTTTGACGAGGTCCGAGGTTTGAGGTGCGTTGGGGTCTGACATATGCATCCACGTCTTACGTGTAAACAGCTACATTCCCAAAATAAAATGAAAAGCGCTATCGCCATATGTTTTAGCCTTTCTAAATACGTTTGTGTCGACCGCAAATTTGCTCATAATCAGACACAATGTGAACATAGCCACCACATTTATTGGACTTCGTCGTAGTTGGACAATGGAAATGTTGTTACTGATGTGTTGTATACGACAATGACGTCAGACAAAAAATATAAATTTCCAATGTCAATAGGTTATTCCACGTTTCCAAGTTACGCCCTGTTAATCCCTGTTAATCCCCTATTCTTAGTTCGTGGAATAATAAACTATGCTGCTTATCCAGGAATGCATCTTGTGAAACGCACGCCACGTGGTCCGTCAGGGCATCTTACGTTTGTTGGCGTGTTCCTGTCCGTCCAACGAACGAGTCGCTGTCTTGGTCGTCTCACGTCTTTGTACTAATCAACGGGGTCGATCAGGGAATCTTCAAACTTATGATTAGTGATTAGTTAATTAGTGAATGCTGTAGCCAGTTGCTGCGGACCCTTCGATATAACCTCCCATAATCGCTCATTGTATATTTCATCAATTAATATTTAATTTACAAAGAGAACAGAGAACCAGTTGCAAACGACCAATGAACAGACCATCTACAACAAACCGATAAAACGACTCGCAACGAAATAATTGTCAGAATCATTAATAAAATGAAATTAATAAAATATTCAGATGACGACGTATCGTATAAACACGAACTGTATCAGTTTTCAACTTCATTACTTTGCAATCACCGGCGTTTTGAACGCTGGCGTCACATTCATCGTGCGTTGTGGGACGTCAGCGAACGTTTGTCGGGTGCAGAACAGTTGCTGGAGCAGTAAAAGTATTCCCGGCGGAACCTGCGTGTGCAAACCGCCGTCTGAGCGCGAGACGTGACCAGACGTGCAGACGTGCGGGCGTGTGCGCCGAAAGAACACATGCATGTTTGATGAACGTGCTTGCGGCAATCGGAATTATAGCAATGCATCGGTTACCCCGTATATGTTAGAGTGCAATCAATATTAAACAGGTATGCGAAAAAACGTATTCGTTGATAAGCCGCTGTCACACAGCGCCACCTGGCGGACACTATCCCACCCTCTGCCAATGGCTGCGGACATAACTATATGATACAATACAATAACGAAAATTTCCAATGTGCCGAAATCCGTAGGAGCCCATTCAGTGGTTTGTTCGAACTACACATATTAATAAAGGGTAAGTGGAAGTGTTACAGAGCAAGGCATCTAATCTATTACGCTCGCTTCAACTACTGCACCAAAACGTCGTCCACACATAACCACGACAACGTAAAGCTAAGTATTAGTTTGCGCAGCTGAATAAAATGAGGCGTTGCTGAGCGAGCGAAATGATCCAAGATTCGAAAGGTTGACAAGAGGATTTGAACCACGTTGCTGAGCGAGCGAAATGATCCAAGCTTCGAAAGGTTGACAAGAGGATTCGAACCACGTTGCTGAGCGAGCGAAATGATCCAAGCTTCGAAAGGTTGACAAGAGGATTCGAACCACGTTGCTGAGCGACCGAAATGATCCAAGCTTCGAAAGGTTGACAAGAGGATTCGAACCACGTTGCTGAGCGAGCGAAATGATCCAAGCTTCGAAAGGTTGACAAGAGGATTCGAACCACGTTGCTGAGCGAGCGAAATGATCCAAGCTTCGAAAGGTTGACAAGAGGATTTGAACCACGTTGCTGAGCGAGCGAAATGATCCAAGCTTCGAAAGGTTGACAAGAGGATTCGAACCACGTTGCTGAGCGAGCGAAATGATCCAAGCTTCGAAAGGTTGACAAGAGGATTCGAACCACGTTGCTGAGCGAGCGAAATGATCCAAGCTTCGAAAGGTTGACAAGAGGATTTGAACCACGTTGCTGAGCGAGCGAAATGATCCAAGCTTCGAAAGGTTGACAAGAGGATTCGAACCACGTTGCTGAGCGAGCGAAATGATCCAAGCTTCGAAAGGTTGACAAGAGGATTCGAACCACGTTGCTCTCGGTTGAAAGGTTGACAAGAGGATTCGAACCACGTTGCTCTCGGTTGAAAGGATGATGTTCCAACCGCTACATTTGGTCAAACTGAGATAGTTCTTCGTGTGTAATATAGTTGACGGTGCTTGGCCAGGAAAGACCATTTTCATTTAATAAATGGAATAACATGGAAGGAATGTGGGCAGGTCACTTGGTGTGGATGGAGGAGGAAGGCAGGTCACTTGGCGCGGATGGAGGAGGAAGGCAGGTCACTTGGCGCGGATGGAGGAGGAAGGCAGGTCACTTGGCGCGGATGGAGGAGGAAGGCAGGTCACTTGGCGCGGATGGAGGAGGAAGGCAGGTCACTTGGCGCGGATGGAGGAGGAAGGCAGGTCACTTGGCGCGGATGGAGGAGGAAGGCAGGTCACTTGGCGCCGATGGAGGAGGAAGGCAGGTCACTTGGCGCCGATGGAGGAGGAAGGCAGGTCATTTGGCGCCGATGGAGGAGGAAGGCAGGTCACTTGGCGCGGATGGAGGAGGAGGGCAGGTCACTTGGTGCGGATGGAGGAGGAAGGCAGGTCACTTGGCGCGGATGGAGGAGGAAGGCAGGTCACTTGGCGCCGATGGAGGAGGAGGGCAGGTCACTTGGCGCGGATGGAGGAGGAAGGCAGGTCACTTGGCGCCGATGGAGGAGGAGGGCAGGTCACTTGGCGCGGATGGAGGAGGAAGGCAGGTCACTTGGGGCGGATGGAGGAGGGAGGAAGGCAGGTCACTTGGCGCCGATGGAGGAGGAGGGCAGGTCTCTTGGGGCGGATGGAGGAGGGAGGAAGGCAGCTCATTTGGCGCCAATGGAGGAGGAGGGCAGGTCACTTGGCGCGGATGGAGGAGGGAGGAAGGCAGGTCACTTGGCGCGGATGGAGGAGGAAGGCAGGTCACTTGGCGCCGATGGAGGAGGAGGGCAGGTCACTTGGCGCGGATGGAGGAGGAAGGCAGGTCACTTGGGGCGGATGGAGGAGGAGGGCAGGTCTCTTGGGGCGGATGGAGGAGGAAGGCAGGTCACTTGGGGCGGATGGAGGAGGAGGGCAGGTCTCTTGGGGCGGATGGAGGAGGAAGGCAGGTCACTTGGGGCGGATGGAGAATACAAAAGAAAGCAGAGGGAGTTGTGTGAAATAACTGAGCAGAAGGAAAAATGGAAGATTTCACCTTAGGTGGGAGGACTGCGTAAAGAGGGATGTGGGAAAAGCAGAGGAGAATGACAAGTGGTGGGAGAATGTTGCCGATGGGGAGAACTGGAAAAGGATAACAGCAGGGATGGTGCAGCAGCACATGGACTAACCTATCCCCTTTATAAAGGGAGCGACAAGGAAGAACAGATAAAATGGAAGGACACGATTCGCTAACGGCGCACTTTTTATTATTTTATTATTGACGTAAAGCCGCGAGTCTGGTATCACTGAATGTATACACAATGACGTAGCTTATACAACAATGAACTCGCCACTTAACGTGCAGTGCGTACTGATATATCTGATGATCGCAACCACAGGATCGATTTGACACACTCTCTGCGGGACGGCAGCACAGGCGACTATCCGAGCAGGAGTCCCGGCGACGCGCTGGCAGAGTGCACCTTGTTCCCACAGCGGCAGCGTCAATGAGACGCGTGCATGTTTTCGTCGATGTAAATTTTAATGGTTTTTAACGCGTCGATGAATGGCGCTCAATTGATATCCCATTAACGTGTCGTGTGGGCGTCGGCCCGATGACGTATTTCGACCGTGCGACGTTGTTTGTATACCCGCCAGTAGGGATGTCGATCTCGACGGAAACGGTAGGATATTCGTGCAGGCTGACGTCACACAAGGGACGGCGGGCATCTGGTAGTAGTAATCCGAGAAACGCCAAATCCGAACTAAATGCATCTAGTACTACGCGTGCATTGACGCCGTCTGTGTCAAACAGCTTCCGTGGTGTGCATTACTGCAGGGACGACGCAACGTTTGACGAAGGAATATCAAGAGATGTAATTTCCAGAACGCTTTATGTGACGACGTGGTAGCGTTCGATCTGACTGCGATAGTGACAACATGATATCCCTACATGTTGACGACGCCGCTAACTATAATTTGTTGTACACTTTGTACATCTATCTATGCCGTCTTCGGACGAATATCATTTTTACTCTCTACTGACATTCGCCTGACCGCAGACCGGAAGATATTTGCGACTTGTGGTGGTGACTTCGCCGAGAGACCCAGGTCCGTGTCGCCGGGATGGACACCGATCACTGGGGAGACATTCTACTGCGGACCTGCTTCTGTCTGGTCATGTCGTTGACACGTGGTGGTGAGTCACCAGTATTGTCATTGTCATTGTCGTCGTTACTTTCGTCAATCTCTCCGTCATTGTCATCGGCCAAGGTTTGGTAGTCGCCGTTAATGATGAGGATGCTGCATGCTTCACCGTTGACATTGCGGACAATACTGATCTGTATTTTTTATTTGATACTACCACCATAATTTTCTGTTCGCATATTTTATATAATTTCACAATTCACGCAGACGTTTTTTTTCATCGAGGCATTACTGAATACCAAAGTGCAGTGTTAGAAAATTTCCATTCATATTTGGCTCGATATCCCGTCGTTATTTTCCATGTCACTTCACTGGTAGAATAGTCCAGATTACCAATGACTCATACGTACGTACACATCCATGATGTGTGTGTGTGTGTGTGTGTGTGTGTGTGTGTGTGTGTGTGTGTGTGTGTGTGTGTGTGTGTGTGTGTGTGTGTGTGTGTGTGTGTGTGTGTGTGTGTGTGTGTGTGTGTGTGTGTGTGTGTGTGTGTGTGTGTGTGTGTGTGTGTGTGTGTGTGTGTGTGTGTGTGTGTGTGTGTGTGTGTGTGTGTGTGTGTGTGTGTGTGTGTGTGTGTGTGTGTGTGTGTGTGTGTGTGTGTGTGTGTGTGTGTGTGTGTGTGTGTGTGACATGTAAGTACACATCCACGCACACTCCCACACACGTATTAATACTAAACAGCAACTATATTATATAAACGATAAAGGTTAGTATGACTTTATATGACGGCCCAGATACTGGCTGCTTCCACAACGATGCGACTGTGATGCATTATTTATTCACATCCGGTCAGTGGTATCGTACGAGTTTCCCCACATGCATACGTAAATCAACGTTATCTCCCAGATAGGCAGACGACAACATGTTATACATCATTTATACATCTTCATTGTAGTTGCTGCCCGGGCTGGCATAATACATGCAGCTTTCCGATATTTACAACCAAGAGTCTCGTCTGAACTAAACGATTTGTTTAAACACAGTATCGATGACAGCCTGGATCCATTCCATGTACAGCATTAACCATAGAATACTGGGCATTTTAACCAGGTTACGACACGTACAGACATGTTTACGTTCACGGTTAGGATCAGCCCGTCCTGTGGACTGCGGCATCGTAAGCGTAAAATTCGCTGCACAATAAGTATTGAATTACAGCTGAGCATGCCACTAGCTGATAGCAGGACGCAAGTGTCGTTGTTAGTAGATCATACGTATATAATTTTTTTTTGGGTCTGTGGTTGAAACCAACCATTTCATTTAAATTTTTTGGCCAAAATTGTGTGTATTAAAATGCCTGATAACTACCTATGCAAATTTGGTAAGGGGTACTGCGATGTAAATACGGAACCGGAGGGCAAGTGAAACAGCTGGGGAAAAACGCCTCCAAATTTATTTGACATGGAATGCCATGCTCGCGATATTTACTGGCGCACACCTACATGCTCTTTCGTCAGGATCGTTCAAAGCTAACGCAACGGAATGGCGAGACAAAAATAAAATCGCGTTGTCATAAAAATGCCGAATTGTGACCAACACGTCAAGGCTGAGTGAATAATTAATGCCGCTTTTCACGGATCTGTTGAACGAGTTTCTATGCTGACGTGTTAATTGGTCTCACCGACGCATCGCTGATTCCGGATGCAAATCATTGCTGTCAGTCGTGTCGGTGATAAAAGCATTTCTATTCTCTCCTCAATTAAAAACGCTACACCGAGGCAAATATTCGGAGATGTGGCGTGAAATGCTTACATTTCAATAGGCTATTTATTGGGTATTCCGAATGTTAAAAATCAATACCGCTTACGTTTTATTACAAAAAAAAATTATTGTTATTAATTATAATGTTAGCACATATTGTTATTTTATCTTTAGCTCACACTCAATCAATCCTCTTCGTGCCAGGTGGCACATAAGGCTTCAAAAAGAGAGCGCCACTGCTGTCTGTCTGCAGCCCGTTTGGTGATGGTGTCCCATGTCAGGCCGCATTCTTTCGTCTCCTTTTCCACTGTTCGTCTCCGTGTTTCTTTCGGGCGACCACGTCTCCTTCTACCATCCGCTGCCCTGCGTATGGCTGCCTTGGGCAGTGCGCCAGGTGACATTCGGCACACGTGTAAAAGCCATCTCCATCTTCTCCTCTTTATCTGTGGGGCCAGGGATGTTGCGTCTGTTTTTTGCGGTGCAGCTCTTCATTAGTGATGGTGTTGCGCCAAAATACTCCTAGGATATTCCGTAGATATCTGTTTGGAAGGTATCCAGCTTGTGTGCTAACTAGGCTGTCAGTTTCCTGTATTACTGTTTACTGTGTCAGTTTTGTTTTCAATTTATCTTAACAGGTCATTAAAAGAACAACACCCGATAGTCTAAATTGTATATGATATTCTAACATCTTGTGATATAATGAACCACAATTTTACCTAACTTAATTTGAATGTTATTTTTACGTTACATGCTGCACGACAAAGTCGATATTCTTAAAAAGACATAGGTGAAATTATAGATTATACTAACAAAATGTGGTTCACATGGGCGGTCAAGATGCACGAATAGATATATTCTAGTTTATACTGTTATAACGTGATTTCCTGATAAAATATATCACACTTTTGATACAAAGTAAGGAATCAAGTTCAATGCGTAAAGTAACCGAAACGTGAGACATGACACTCGGGCTACGACTTCCGGTTCCGTTGCAGCGACCGTCGGTGACAACTTTGTCGCCAACAAGGTGCTTCATTCGGCACATAGGGTGCTACTGGTCAAGCACCAGGCGTTGACCATCGGCCGAGTGCAGGCCATCTCGGCTTACATGCTGGTCGCCAGTCCAGTGCGTGTCCAGCTGTGGCGGTCACTGGGCAACGACTCCTATATACTGGACTGGCAGAAGCAACTGAACCCGCCTCAGTGCTTCGGACGCAATGTGGTAAATGCTCACTTACGCACGCACGTACGCACTCACGCACGCACGCACGCACGCACGCACGTATCAAATGGATTGATCTGTAACTCGTTCCCTCACTCATTCCTTCCCCCTTCTCTCAATTCTCCCTGACTCAAACACTCACTCACTCACTCACTCACTCGCTCGCTCGCTCGCTCCCTCAATCACTCACTCACTCACTCACTCACTCGCTCGCTCGCTCACTCACTCACTCACTCACTCACTCGCTCGCTCGCTCGCTCGCTCGCTCAATCACTCACTCGCTCGCTCACTCACTCACTCACTCACTCACTCACTAACTCACTCACTCACTCACTCGCTCGCTCACCGAATCAATCACTCACACGCTTCATTCATTCGTTCACTCATTTCATGTCTTCATTCATTCATTCATTCATTCATTCAGTCAATCAGTTAGTCATTGAGTAATTCAGTAATTCAGTAATTCAGTAATTCATTCAGTCATTCAGTCATCCATTCATTCATTCAATCGCTCACACAATCGCGCACAAACAAACGCATTCATCCACACAAATTTTCCTTTCCTTCCTGGTCATCATCTCTTTTCACTTTCCTTCCCTCTCGCTATTTCTCTATAACTATATCTCCTTATCTCGTTATCTACCTTTCCTCTTTCTTATGTTTTCCTCTAAATGCGTCACATGTCACCACGGGCGCTCGCCGTCCTCCACCTCCCACCCTCCTCCATCTCCCACCCTGCCCCATCTCCCACCCTCCTCCACCTCCCACCCTCCTCCACCTCCCACCTTCCTCCATCTCCCACCCTGCCCCATCTCCCACCCTCCTCCACCTCCCACCCTCCTCCATCTCCCACCCTGCCCTATCTCCCACCCTCCTCCATCTCCCACCCTGCCCCATCTCCCACCCTCCTCCATCTCACACCCTCCCCCATCTCCCACCCTCCTCCATCTCACACTCTCCTCCATCTCACACTCTTCTCCCTCTTCCACCCCCTCCACCTCCCACTCTCCTCCATCTTCAACCCTCCTCCATCTCACACTCTCCTCCATCTTCCACCCTCCTCCATCTCTCACCCTCCCCCGTCTCCCACCCTCCTCCGTCTCCCACCCTCCTCCATCTCCCACCCTCCTCCATCTCCCACCCTCCTCCATCTCCCACCCTCCTCCATCTCACACTCTCCTCCGTCTCCCACCCTCCTCCATCTCCCACCCTCCTCCATCTCACACTCTCCTCCGTCTCCCACCCTCCTCCGTCTCCCACTCTCCTCCATCTCCCACCCTCCCCATCTCCCACCCTCCTCCATCTCACACTCTCCTCCATCTCCCACTCTTCTCCCTCTTCCACCCCCTCCACCTCCCACTCTCCTCCATCTCCCACCCTCTTCCATCTCTCACCCTCCTCCATTTCCCACTTTCCAACATCTCCCACTCTCCTCCATCTCCCACCCTCCTCCATATCCCACCCTCCTCCATCTCCCACTCTCCTCCATCTCCCACCCTCCTCCATCTCCCCCTTTCCAACATCTCCCACTCTCCTCCATCTCCCACCCTCCTCCATATCCCACCCTCCTCCATCTCCCACCCTCCTTCTCTCTCTTCCTCCTTATGATGTTTCTTTCGTTGTTTTCGTTGCATATTTCTTTGATTTCCCTCCACCCTTCCCCATCCCTGACACATAGTTCCCTCTACAATCTTCCTTCCCCTTTCTCGACCTCTCCCGTGTCGCTTCACTCAAGGCCTCCCTCCCCGACTCTTATTCCCTTCACAAATCCCTTGAGTATCTCTTCATTCATAACGACAGATGTGTGGTCTTGCGGTAACAACCATACAATGGTCCCTGTTCTCTCGTCACGCTCTGTTGCACGTGTTGCTCTCTGGAGACCTGCTCCTGCAGTAGCTGTATTCGCTACAATGTTATCCATAACAGCATTGCTTTAATATTAACCGTTGACATTATTCCGGGCGGATACGACATTTGTAACGTTTTTGTTTGCCGCGTTGTTATCGTGTTTCACCCTACTGCACTACTTAATGACAGATCGTTAAATACATCTGGTTCGATTATCTTGTATCCTTGTGGCTTTCCATCTATTGTAAAGAGTTCAAGTTTGTTGTTTTAAGTGTTCTACCTGTACGTCGCGGCGTATCTAGGATTTCGTAGAGGGTGTGGGTAGTCAGTACTAGTCACCCATTTCTTTACTATTCTACCATGTATTTGCACAATAGGTTACATACTAAAAAAATCCAAAAGGGGTCATTATCCAGTGCCCCCCTTCTAAATACGCCAATTAATAAACCTTAAAATACATCTACATTTTATGGAATTTCCATTCTCTCTTGTGTTATTTCGTTTTCATTAATGTGTAGATACACATGTGCGTAATAAAATAGTTCCTGTTTTTTTTCTTAATTATTTCAAGTCTTCAGGGTCTGCATCATCACCGATAACGGGAAAAACCATTCAATGTACAATCCTACAACCGGCGTCATCTCGACGAAAAGAGAATCTTATGAATAAACTAACTTATCATGTGTAATGTATGATCAGCTGACCCCTAGCTGATCCCTGTGGTCACCGACTAGCACTTTCATCCACAGATACCGTTAGACAAAGAAGAATGGTTTAACGTCACACCTAGCCATCGACTTGGGATCTTCAACGAGATCGACCCGGGCCCCATACCGTACGGCGTGGGCAATGCCCCGATGGTCGTGTTGTCTGAGAGCCGCTTCACCGATGGTGCTAATTCGCCGGAGTTGGGTAGTGTGCAAACGTTCGACAAACTAGAGTTCCCCTATCGTTTTGCACTCGACATCTGTAATATGTCGGGTATGTTTGGTATATGACAGTATGCACTACACGATATACTACAGTACAATACCAAATAGTTATTGTGTCAGAGATGCGTCAAAACCAAATGGTTATAGAGCCGTTATAGAGCCTCAAATTAAGAGTTACAATGATAGGCCTACAGTAATACAGCCGTCACCGACGAAAGAGTTGACTTCTCTCTTAAACTGGTTTCTGTATCTGACTATTGTCGTTATGCGAATACGTTGTTATGAAAATAATAACAACTTTATTTTAACACCACTAAATCCGAGGCTAACGCCGCGTTCACGAGTGTGGACATGAATAAATCCGAGGCTAACGCCGCGTTCACGAGTGTGGACATGAATTCGTAAATTGGAATTTTTAATATGAAAAGAAAAAATTTAAAAAGTGAAAAGATAAAGTAGAAGGTCACATGTTTTTAATTAATGTTTGCAAATGTTGCGTGTGGTCAGTTCTCTTGGGTTTTCTGTTTATCTTGGGTCGTTGGATGTCCAGTTTATTCTATAAATTGTTACTGACAATGTGGTCCTTCCTTCTGTTTTCAGACTGCGCAATGGTCACGGCATCACCTGTAAGTAAAATCGGTCGAATTTCTGTGTTGACTGATCTTTGAACCTATATTTATGTGCTTGGACATTGTTCCAATACACTTCGTGTCACTGTAGTTGCATCATACTGAGAAGGGGATGATCAAACAAGATTGATTAATCATCACTCACGCTACACTACATATACACACGCACACGCACACGCACACGCACACGCACACGCACACGCACACGCACACGCACACGCACACGCACACGCACACGCACACGCACACGCACACGCACACGCACACGCACACGCACACGCACACGCACACGCACACGCACACGCACACGCACACGCACACGCACACGCACACGCACACGCACACGCACACGCACACGCACACGCACACGCACACGCACACGCACACGCACACGCACGCACACACACACACACACACACACACTCTCTCTCTCTCTCTCTCTCTATATATATATATATATATATATATATATATATATATATATATATATATATATATATATATATATATATATATATATATATATATTGGCCGTTGTTCTTTCTACTGATATAATTGTCGTTTTTGTTTAGCCACAAACGTCGCCACAAGTGGACCAAACAGGTAATTGATGTTGGATATGTTGAAAGTTTAAGACGTCCTTAAGATACTGTACACTTATTGTGTTAATACATCAAGTAGCCATAATGCACTTTATATCAACAATACAATGTGGTGCAACATGCTTAGATGTGTGTTTTTCTACGAGATAAGAGCGAGCGCGCGCTTCCGTGTGTGCATGCTTGCGTACGTTCGTTCGCACGTGTGGTAGGAAAGAAGTCAATATATCGAAATGATAATTACGAAAGTAGTTTTAGTAATTATTATTAATAATATTAATATAATTATTAATAATATTAATATCGGACCACTTTGGATATCAGCCATTGTGTCCTGTTAGCACGAGACAGCCGCCGATGGTGACGGGCCGTGACCAGTGAACACAACAAACCCATTAAAGACACGTTAAAGCGACACGGAACCCGGAGTAAGACATTTGTAATCAATTAATTTCGCTAATGTGACAAAGCGCAATTTGTCACATTAGCGAAATTGCCCACAGCAATAATCTAATAACATTGTGGTACCGTGGGTACCCATTCTGTCTTAATCCCTGTTCGTATATCTATCCCTCAAATTCTCGCGTCGGTGTCATGTGCATGCGAGGGTAGCACTATTGGACTGTGTGGATTAACTAGAGCCAATACACGACTGTGTAAATCAAAGATATTAGTTACACAGTGGCCATCATGTATATTCTCGCGTCGATATTGAGTGATTGTGACTAGGGTAAAACACAACATACACATTACCACCCTAATCAACCCGGCTCGTTTACAACCACAATATATTCTTTGTTATGTTTAACAACATACTATTTGTTATGTTTAACAACATACTATTTGTTATGCTTAACAACATACTATTTGTTATGTTTAACAACATACTATTTGTTATGCTTAACAACATACTATTTGTTATGTTTAGCAACATACTATTTGTTATGTTTAACAACATACTATTTGTTATGTTTAACAACATACTATTTGTTATGTTTAACAACATAATATTTGTTATGTTTAACAACATACTATTTGTTATGTTCAACAACATACTATTTGTTATGTTTAACAAAATGCTATTTGTTATGTTCAACAACATACTATTTGTTATGTTTAACAACATACTATTTGTTATGTTTAACAAAATGCTATTTGTTATGTTCAACAACATACTATTTGTTATGTTTAACAACATACTATTTGTTATGTTTAACAACATACTATTTGTTATGTTTAACAACATACTATTTGTTTAGTTCTTCCATAATTAGAATTAGTTCGCTCGTTCAAAAGAGGACGAGATGAGCTTACTCGTGTGATGAACTATATCACAACCATACGCCCCCATATGTTATACTTTAATCCGTGTGTAACTAGTAATAAAATCATAACCTACAAAAAATAGAATCAACATCATGTGGGAACGTTTTCTGGTGCCATTTCATTTGGGCATAGTTTTTTAAACGGCTCTATGTGGACGGGTGGCATCCTTAGCTTGCTGACTCGACAGACACCGTGTTAGGGTGGCATCCTTAGCTTGCTGACTCGACAGACACCGTGTTAGGGTGGCATCGTTAGCTTGCTGACTCGACAGACACCGTGTTAGGGTGGCATCCTTAACTTGCTGACTCGACAGAAACCGTGTTAGGGTGGCATCGTTAGCTTGCTGACTCGACAGACACCGTGTTATGGTGGCATCCTTAGCTTGCTGACTCGACAGACAACGTGCTACATGAATGGATGTTACGGAAAGCCTTCGGGGGTCCGACCACAGTAAGACTTCCGAATGTAGTGCCCAAAATACGCGATTTAATCGATTTCAGTGAATTTATTTGCCAAGAAGTAACTACATTTAGCTGGAACGTCCGAAATATCGCACATTTGGCAGTGAGATTGTGTAGTATATATGTATGAAGCGGATTTTGAAGACGCGCAGGTGGTTTGTTGGTGACATTCTTAAATCCTTTAATTACCGATATGCGTATTAGTGTTTTGCAAAACTACCAATATTGAGGGTAAGCGCGTTTGCGACATGATTAAAACATCTGGAGGTATGTGATTTTGACGAAACTTGTTCAGTACATTGGTAACATGTAGTGGTTGTCGTGAACGTTTAGACTTTGTGATGGTCACGTGTTCTTATAATTGTGCAAAACATTAACAAGGCCACCAGTGTGAACATACGCTGTGGTATGTGAACTTCAGGCGTACAAGAGACAGAGATATTCAACGAACGGATACTGCTGGGCTGCATCGTTTGGCTCACCATCCTCACCATCATCCTCATCACAGTCATCCTCGTCTTGATCTGCATCCATCTACGACCTCGGCGCAAGGACGGACACACGTACGTCTGTGTGTGTGTGTGTGTGTGTGTGTGTGTGTGTGCGTGCGTGCGTGCGTGCGTGCGTGCGTGCGTGAGTGCGTGCGCGCCTGCCTGCCTGCATGCCTGCCTGCCTGTTTGCACGCCCCTGCACTTGACAGCACGTGTCTGCATGTGGCTGCACTTATCTGCACCTGTCTGCACCTGTCTGCACCCGCCTACGTCTGCCTACATATGCAAGCGCCTGTATGACTATGCGTATGCATCCCTACTCCTGCCCAAACCTGCCTACACCAGCTTACACCTGCCTACACCAGCCTACACCTGCCTACACCTGCCTACACCTGCCTACATCTGCCTACACATGCCTACACCAGCTTACATCTGCCTACACCAGCCTACACCTGCCTACACCTGCCTACACCAGCTTACACCTGCCTACACCTGCCTACACCAGCTTACACCTGCCTACACCTGCCTACACCAGCTTACACCTGCCTACACCTGCCTACACCAGCTTACACCTGCCTACACCTGCCTACACCAGCCTACACCTGCCTACACCAGCATACACCAGCCTACATCTGCCTACACATGCCTACACCAACCTACACCTGCCTATGCCTGTCTACACCTGCCTACATCTGCTTACACCTGCCTACATCTGCCTACACCGGCCTGCACCTATCTGCACTTGCCCGCACCTGGCTGCATCTGCCTACATCTGCCTACATATGCCTACACCAGCCTGCATCTGCCTACATCTGTCCTCACCTGCCTACACTTCCCCACACTTGCCTACATCTGTCCGCACCTGCCTACACTTGCCCACACTTGCCAACATATGTCCGCACCTGCCTACACTTGCCCACACTTGCCTACATCTGTCCGAAACTGCCTACACTTGCCCACACTTGCCTACATCTATCCGCACCTGCCTACACTTGCCCACACTTGCCTACATCTATCCGCACCTGCCTACACTTGCCCACACTTGCCTAGATCTGCCCGCACCTGTCTGCACCCACCTACACTTGCCCGCACCTGCCAGCACCTACCTACTTCTACCTGTACCTGCCCGCACCTACCCGCACTTGCCTACATCTGCCTGCATTGATGTTGTACTCGTGTGTCTTAGGACTGGTGTTCCGGGCGAGCTGTTCATGGTGGTAGACGAACAAGAAGAAGCGAACATCACAAGCGACCGACCTGAAACGTCGGCCGGCTCCAGTCGCACGCGCTTCTGACAGCGAGGTACGCCAGGTGCGTCAAGTGCTGCCATCTGTCGAATGTTGCTAACATGGGCATCGTCCGTATGTCTCTTGTTTTCATTTCACATAATCGTATCACTCTTTACTTGAATTGTAATGATACTACATTGATACTGGAAAATGCATTCGTCATCGACCTAGCCACGACCACCCATTGTATAACAAACATGCGCCTCCACAAATTAAGCCATGCGCGCTCTCAGTCGGACAAATAATCTTAAGATAACGCTGCGTCACCAGTATTTAAATTCGCAAGTTTCACGTTGACAGATGACGGCAGGTATTCATATTTGTCCCATGTTGAATCCCTCTTTACACAAACAACAACATACAAAAGACGACACAATAATACTTAAATTATGATATGCAAATTTCCTTGAAGTTGTGAACTCTTAAATCCATTGCCATAGATATGATTCATGTGCACAAGATTCCTACGTTAGTTATTTTTGCGGTATTCTTTTCTGCCAGGTGGAGCCTCTTTAGCGTGTTTCCCGTCGAAAGCATCAGGTGTCACTACTAGCGAGCTGCTTTGTTAACAATGATTCGTTGGCGCGATACCTTCGTCCGGTGACGTCAATGGGGCGGACAGTTTTGCACCTGTAGTTTGGCGGTGTGTAACTCCGCGTTGGACGATACGCGCAAGTACCTCTAACGGCAGAATGGATAACGCCACCGAATTCTCACAAACCGTGGTCATTCGATGTACTTGATACAGCGTGGAATACGGCTGCTCATTTAGACCCAACACGTTGTCGCAACCACAGTTATAAATAAATGACAACGTCGCCAAAGCAGCGAACGTTCTGATAAGTTGTTGCAGGCTATGATAGTTACGGCAGAGCTTACCGGTATTTTTGGTCTTTGGTTGTTTTCGCGAAGATTGTGAAAACAGCCAGACAAATGATAAACAGCTGTATCAAAGCTGTGAAACTGTTGCAAAAACGTCCGATGCAAATACGTGGCGGGTCGCAATACAATTCCGCGGTGCGTATACATGATCAGGTTTTCATTAAATTGAAGCAGAATATTGTGAAAATGGGTACAAATGTGTTAAAAAAATATACTCCTGTTTTGCTGTGTGTCTATTTAGATGTTGTATTAAAATACGTTTGCCGTCGTGATATGTATTTAAACGTAATAAACGTGTTCTATTCGGGACACTGGTCAGTGGATTTTGTTTCTCTTACGTTGGCGGTGGACTGGCTTACGGTCACGTGGCTGCACCCACCTTAGTGCTTAATTAGGAAAAAATCAAATACAATCTAACCAACTGTTCTGCCTTCGCCACAGCATGGCAAAGTATGTATCATCAAAGGCCTTTTCACATTCTTTGTGACAAATCTTGAAATGGTATGCTAAAGTTTGATCCTTGTTTTTGTTAAAATGTTGAATCCATCTTTCACTGCCGGTATCAGTCTTCCTATGTTAACAAACATTGATACTTAATACATTAATAATAAACATTACACAAAAATTACGCGCGCGCACACACACGCGCGCACGCACACACGCACGCACGCACACACGCACGCACGCACGCACGCACACACACACACACACACACACATATATATATATATATATATATATATATATATATATAATATATATATATATATATATATATGTGTATGTATATTTCGAGTATTGTATTTGTTTCCAATTACAGTAAAACCAAAAGACTTTATCATGATTATTACACACGCACGCACGCACGCACGCACGCACGCACGCACGCACGCACGCACGCACGCACGCACGCACGCACGCACGCACGCACGCACGCACGCACGCACGCACGCACGCACGCACGCACGCACGCACGCACGCACGCACGCACGCACGCACGCACGCACGCACGCACGCACGCTTTATAATGATTATGTGTGCATTACGTATGCTCTTTACTATATGTGCTTCTTAACGTGTAACCGCGTGTTTCGTTCGCCATGCGTGAGCTTTATTCCTCCGTTGTGACACTAACTTGTTCGTGCTGCGTTCACTCCGTCCGACGCTAGACCTAGCCGAATCTAATCAATTAACACGAACGTAAGAAACAGGAAGTAGATTCCGTGAGACCGGACGACAGCCAACACGCAGCGCTCGCCCGTGAGAGGCCCACGACTTCTCATCTCTCGGTCTGGCAGCGTCCCACGCGTGCACGCAAAGTGTGCAGTCGCGGAGCCAGCACGTGTTCGCGCGAAGCGCACGCGCTGACGACACGAAACACGCGAGAAATCCCGCCGCGCCGACGGAGGTGTAGCGAACCCGTGCGCCTGCCGTGGTCTCGGAGCACGCACGCTCGCGGCTACCCGTTGACTGTCAAGACGGCGACTCGGGCGCCGGTGTCGCGTGCAGCGTCGTGTAGTGTCGTAAGATGTCAGTGTCACTGTCCGAACGGGGAAGTTAATATTGGTTTGGGTCGTAGGCGACAAAGACTTCAGCAGAGACTGGAATCACTTGAGATTTAGCGTCTAAGGAGAATATTACGCATAAGCTTGACTGAACGTGTCACGAATATTGAAGTTCTCATGATGGCTGAAATAACAAACCCTTCAAATTCAAAAACACAATAACGAAAATGTTGGTCACGCCATCAGAAGGAATTCAACAGGACATATTGGAGGGAATGGTTAACAGCAACAGAGGCAGAGACTAAGACCAAGAGCCACACGAACAGACGACTGCAAGATATAGATGGGCATCACGCAATATGATGATCTAGTCAGAGCGGAACAAAAGCAGACTCGTGTGGCGATCCAAGGTATCCGACCTTCCGATAGATGGCGCAACACGATGATGATGACACGGCATGGTTAAAGGCAGATAACTCCATTCTCCGTCGTGCAGCTAATTTCGCCAACGACGTCATGCAAACTGAACCTATAATTAACTACCAAATCACCTATTTGCGATATAATACAACATTCGATCAAATGTGCCAACCACGAGGTTTCATAATGCCAAAATCTACACCAACGTTTGACTATGAACTGTTCGTTGTCCTGCTCATTGACCTGAAGACGCAGCTTAAAAATTTGCGATTCACTAACAAATATTATCGTTCCGATTTAACCACAGAGAAGGGTAAGAAAGAGGCGTCGATATAAATGTTTGGCATTCGGTTCGCACAACGTAAACGCTACCATTCCGTCGGCAGACTGAGTATGCCCGCCGTAAAGCGTGGGTCACCCACCCCATCAACGTTCGATAATTGTAGGATGCGGACTGTAATTATGGTACAAAGTCAGTATTTCCTGTCACGTGGCGTCAAAGTAGGAAGCGATCTGCGCTTAAATGACACACTGCGACGCCGAACCAGCCGCTTATCACTTTGGGAGAAGGTAGATTATCTTCCCGGCAAGCCATTCAGGCGTCCGGATGATGTCCAGCCGGCTTCGTGGTCTTCTTGTACGTCGTTATCCCCGGGTTGAACGGACTGTTCAACCCGGGGAGTTAAATCACCGCTGCAAGTATTTGTCTTCCAGTAAACTGCGAGAGAAAATTTATGTAAGGTTTTCACATGTGCCTTTCTGCATGTTTGTGTACGTGCGTGTGTGTGTGTGTGTGTGTGTGTGTGTGTGTGTGTGTGTGTGTGTGTGTGTGTTTGTGTGTGTGTGTGTGTGTGTGTGTGTGTGCGTGCGTGCGTGCGTGCGTGCGCGTGCGTGCGTGCGTGCGTGCGTGCGTGCGTGCGTGTGTGTGTGTGTGTGTGTGTGTGTGTGTGTGTGTGTGTGTACGTGTGTGTGTACGTGTGTGTGTGTGTGTGTGTGTGTGTGTGTGTGTGTGTGTGTGTGTGTGTGTGTGTGTGTGTACGTGCGTGCGTTCAAGTGCATGTGTATATGTGATCGCCATTGGTCAAACTGTAAACGTTATAGATAAATCGGTAAAACAGAAAAATTACTGATTTAATTAAAACTGCTTTCTCAACTGATTTAGCCTATTACAAATGGTGTCCAAACATGTAGTGTGTGAATAGCTTAAGTATACATCCGCAGTCGATTTACTAAAAAATGCCTATTTTTGGTCAAATCATCGAAAGAATTCACTTTAGTCGTTAGATCTGGTAAGGACCAAAATAGTGGATATCCAAAATGTTAAACACTGTGCGGGTCAATGTAGACCATGGGCGTGACCTCCATCCTCTCGCTGATCACATGACAAAGTGACGAAATTTCACCAAGGAAGAAAATCGTGATTTCTCAGCAATTCTCTCCCTCCCTCCCTCCCTCCCCCCTCCCTCCCTCCCTCCCTCCCTCCCTCCCTCCCTCCCTCCCTCCCTCCCTCCCTCCCTCCCTCCCTCCCTCCCTCCCTCCCCCCTCCCTCCCTCCCTCCCTCCCTCCCTCCCTCCCTCCCTCCCTTCCTCCCTCCCTCCCTCCCTCCCTCTCTCTCTCACTCTCTCTCTCTCTCTCTCTCTCTCTCTCTCTCTCTCTCTCTCTCTCTCTCTCAACTTCTTCTCCCCCTCCCTCTCTCCATTTCTCTCCCCCCTCTCTCTATCTCGGTTTGGATGTGCGCGCGCTCAACATGGCAATCACGCGAGGATGTCGCGTCTTGTCGTGTTCTTGCACTGATTAGACGGTATTTTACAAGCGGCTTCGGGCATGTCGCCAGGTAATTAAACAAGCTACAACAACTGAAGGACACAACAGCTGCCCGCGGGCCGCACACCCTCGTGAAATGTCAGCCTTTCCATTTAGCGGCTCCCCTCGACTGTGATGCGTCTGCAACGCGATTGTCCGCTCGACGGACTGCAACAAAGACGCAATCATTTCGCTACGACGATCACGCAACGCCGCAGCGCAGGTACACGTGTCGCGAGAAATAATGGCAGCCGTAAACTAGGAGGCGTCGGATTCGCGGTGAATAATGACACCAGTAAAATGAGAAAAGGCGGTGTGGCGTCGTCGGTCCATATTGCGCATGTCACCGAAGACGCCGCCGTGACGTCACGTTACGTCATTACGTGTACCTAGCAGGGATGTAATTTCTTTCGAAGGTACAGGGGTTTTAATTTATTTAATTGCGACCCGCGAGTGATAATGGCTGACCAGTGGGCATGGGGCTAAACGACACGTGCAGTTGGTCACGCAATAATGACCGGACAATGCACCCGGACGGTGTGTGTACATTGACATTACTTACGCCGCTGGACAATCGCGGAAAGAACCATAACGTCATAACGCCATAACGTCATGCGTGACCGCCACTGACGCCAAGACGACAGCTGCGGAACTGAAGTTAATTGAATAGATCAACAATATGTAGAATATCTGCAATCATCGTCGTGGTGGGCCATGTTTGCGGTGAAACACGTCGTTTAGCGGCATACTTCTATCTCCACATTTTAGAAGAACACGACATCTTCTTTAACGTAACACAGAAAAGATATCGCTTCCGTGATATCTAACCTTGATTATGAAAACAGTTTACTCTGTTGAATATCACTTAAGCACATCTAATAAACTATTTAAAATTCGTTATAACTGACCTATACCGACTTCCAATGAAACAGCGTTATAAACACAAACTATTCCTTAACTTGTTCCGTAGCCAACAGTCAAGTGGCGTGTATATATATATATATATATATATATATATATATATATATATATATATATATATATATATATATATATATATATATATATATATATATATATATATATATATATATATTTATATATATATATATATATATATATATATATATATATATATATATATATATATATATATATATATATATATATATTTATATATATATATAATATATAAATACAAACATGTATGTATATAATAAATAGTAAACAATGTATATAAATAGGTCCCTCTGCGATTTATATTATACATTCATGTAATTAATAAAGACTTCTACCCGAAATAACCTGTGACAACTCCTGTGACAACTGTGACAACCTGTGACAACTCCTGTGCGTAATTTATAATATAAACTATTATAACGCTGATTTCGCGAGCGATTGCCGATGGAAATACGACACGTTATTTCATACATTAAATGAGAGGGTCGGAACATTGACCGCAAATAGTTAACGAATTATTGTATCAACAAAGACTACATCATCCAAGCAATGACTCTTGGACAGGAATCACAAGGCCAACATCAGAACACAAGAATCGGCTTATCTGACGTTTGAATAACGACGAACACTGTTGGGCGGGCGTTGCCACAGGTACGCTATTGTTTAGGCGCACGGTGATATAAGTGCAAGAATCTATTCGGAGTTTAATTGTTTCTTTTATAGTTCATTTTATTCAAATTATGTCAGCCATTCCTGGATTTAGATTTTTTCTACACTATATGGTGAAACTGACGACCCTTGTTTTGCACTATGGTGAAACTGACGACCCTTGTTTTTCACTATGGTGAAACTGACGACCCTTGTTCTACAATATGGTGAAACTGACTACCCTTGTTCTACACTATGGTGAAACTGACGATCCTTGTTCTACACTATGGTGAAACTGACGATCCTTGTTCTACACTATGGTGAAACTGACGATCCTTGTTCTACACTTTGGTGAAACTGACGACCCTTGTTCTACACCATGGTGAAACTGACGAACCTTGTTCTACAATATGGTGAAACTGACGATCCTTGTTCTACACTATGGTGAAACTGACGATCCTTGTTCTACACTTTGGTGAAACTGACGACCCTTGTTTTTCACTATGGTGAAACTGACGACCCTTGTTCTACAATATGGTGAAACTGACGACCCTTGTTCTACACTATGGTGAAACTGACGATCCTTGTTCTACACTATGGTGAAACTGACGATCCTTGTTCTACACTATGGTGAAACTGACGATCCTTGTTCTACACTTTGGTGAAACTGACGACCCTTGTTCTACACCATGGTGAAACTGACGAACCTTGTTCTACAATATGGTGAAACTGACGATCCTTGTTCTACACTATGGTGAAACTGACGATCCTTGTTCTACACTTTGGTGAAACTGACGACCCTTGTTCTACACTATGGTGAAACTGACGATCATTGTTCTACACTTTGGTGAAACTGACGACCCTTGTTCTACACTGGGGTGAAACTGACGATCCTTGTTCTACATTTTGGTGAAACTGACGACCCTTGTTCTACACTATGGTGAAACTGACGACCCTTGTTCTACACTATGGTGAAACTGACGACCCTTGTTCTACACTATGGTGAAACTGACGACCCTTGTTCTACACTATGGTGAAACTGACGACCCTTGTTCTACACTATGGTGAAACTGACGATCCTTGTTCTACACTATGGTGAAACTGACGACCCTTGTTCTACACTTTGGTGAAACTGACGACCTTTGTTCTACACTATGGTGAAACTGACGACCCTTGTTCTACACTATGGTGAAACTGACGACCCTTGTTCTACAATATGGTGAAACTGACTACCCTTGTTCTACACTATGGTGAAGCTGACGATCCTTGTTCTACACTATGGTGAAACTGACGATCCTTGTTCTACACTATGGTGAAACTGACGATCCTTGTTCTACACTTTGGTGAAACTGACGACCCTTGTTCTACACCATGGTGAAACTGACGACCCTTGTTCTACAATATGGTGAAACTGACGATCCTTGTTCTACACTATGGTGAAACTGACGATCCTTGTTCTACACTTTGGTGAAACTGACGACCCTTGTTCTACACTATGGTGAAACTGACGATCATTGTTCTACACTTTGGTGAAACTGACGACCCTTGTTCTACACTGGGGTGAAACTGACGATCCTTGTTCTACATTTTGGTGAAACTGACGACCCTTGTTCTACACTATGGTGAAACTGACGACCCTTGTTCTACACTATGGTGAAACTGACGACCCTTGTTCTACACTATTGTGAAACTGACGACCCTTGTTCTACACTATGGTGAAACTGACGACCCTTGTTCTACACTATGGTGAAACTGACGACCCTTGTTCTACACTATGGTGAAACTGACGACCCTTGTTCTACACTATGGTGAAACTGACGATCCTTGTTCTACACTATGGTGAAACTGACGACCCTTGTTCTACACTATGGTAAAACTAAAAATCCCGGCTTCATGTGATGGGCTGTTGCGAACAGGTTTAATGCCAAACAGAAGCCTGGCCGTGCTTGTTAGCTTCACAAATAACACTGGACACAACATTTCGCTATAAGGAAGACAACAGAGCTAGAAGACACGAGGTGACGTTAGTGACGGAAGAGAGTCGAGTAGATATAAGAGGCCAATGAACGAATGGAACAAATTATGTACTGATTGTGTAAATGTTAGCATCCTAAATATGTTTAAAGACAAAATTACAAATATGTCTGAAGGGCGAATTATACATAGATGAATAATCGTTAGACTCGCGATAGGCCAATGGCTCCCTTGTCCCTAACCGAACGTCACGAAACCGATGGAATATGGAATTAACAACAGATAAACGTACTCCGTTCAGGAACACGAAACCCCACACGGATTCATCAAGCGTTGGGCGGTAGATCGCACAAGATCGCATCGTAGGGATCCGTCGACGCCGAGTAAGCTTCTTGCCGTGGCGTGCCTGCGTTATACGACCGAGTCGTATTGCACGCAGGCCGAATTAAATTACCCACAGTTCGATGAGAGCTTATTAGATTTCGCGCAAGAGAGTCTTCGAGCACACCGGTCGCTCGCAACGTTCAAGTGAACGCGAGACTATCGACGTGAAACTCGACAACTAATTGGCCATTAAGCGGCTAATTAGTTTTATTTGTTGCGTTCTGGCTACTCACGAGAGGTGTTGAAGATTTCCGTCAAACCGTTGCAAAATGGTCCCGTTTCCAGTGGCTACGTCGAGTCGTCGTTGAAATACCGACGGCCAGTGCACTGGTGAGTTGCACAGAAATTATCAGCGAAGATTATCTAGTAAATAAACAAAGTGCCAAACGAAAAATGAAGACATTGGCTTATCGAGAGAAATTGTTTTGTAATCTAAATGCGACCGTACCTTCATATATATATGTGTGTGTGTGTGTGTGTGTGTGTGTGTGTGTGTGTGTGTGTGTGTGTGTGTGTGTGTGTGTGTGTGTGTGTGTGTGTGTGTGTGTGTGTGTGTGTGTGTGTGTGTGTGTGTGTGTGTGTGTGTGTGTGTGTGTGTGTGTGTGTGTGTGTGTGTGTGTGTGTGTGTTCTTGTTCGTGTGCGTGTGCGTGTGCGTGTGCGTGTGCGTGTGCGTGTGCGTGTGCGTGTGCGTGTGCGTGTGCGTGTGCGTGTGCGTGTGCGTGTGCGTGTGCGTGTGCGTGTGCGTGTGCGTGTGCGTGTGCGTGTGCGTGTGCGTGTGCGTGTGCGTGTGCGTGTGCGTGTGCGTGTGCGTGTGCGTGTGCGTGTGTGTCCGATCGGTAACGCAATGCATGACAGCAAATACTGTTTTCTGTTTACCTTCGTTCCACGTGACTGCACTTCGACCCGCCCCCTCTTGGGGCGCTCGTCGCTACGCGTGTCACAGCAAATAATAGCCGCTCATTAACTTCGCCAAATGGGTCATTGTCCACTGTCCACTGCTAGAACCGTTCTCTGGGGACGGACACTACGTCTATGACCTGGTGTAGAAACAGCCACATGACCCGCCTGCAGGCCGCAACAAAGAAGAAGGTGTTTCTCCCGCGCGGGTGAGCCCAGCCAGTGGCAGGCGCAGTCGTAATAGTGCGTATTAACCAGCCAACGGGGGGCCATGTTTTCGCCTATCGCTGTATTGCTGTAATCACACAAATCGGGAAAATTTCCACATGATCGCTGCAGCGGGAACAGACCAGGTGCGATATTCCATTACACATTGACATGGGTGTTGTGGGGATACTCGAGTGTTTTCGAGTGGTTTATAACGCGAGAAATATAGAACTCCTTGTCATGACAACGCACGTGCTCCAGTGATTCCACCGTTTTAATTACACATACATGTGTAACACGAAATAACTAACACTCTATAAAAACTTCCTACAGCAAACATGCTGGTCACGTGGTCCATGTCGATTTCTAATTTGTTTTAGCGTTGCTCCATTTGAAACTAAATCAAGCTGCGAATAAATGTATGAAGAAATAAAGCGAAAACCACAATCACAAAAAAATTCAACTAATTGCAATCCGTATGTGAAATATATGTAATTTACTGCAAAACATGCACCTTCTAATGTTAGATCGGTTCATATGTTTTATGTTTTGATAAATAATGCACTGAATAATTCTCTGTAATTTCGTGGGAATAAACATAGAAGATATGTTATTTTGTTACACATTTGATTGCAAATTTTAATGGATTGAACAGTATAACAATCTCGAACCTACAAACGTACATCCTAGAGAACTGCCTAATTCGAAATTAAATTGTTTTGATTTTTTTTAAATAATGATGCCCCCTGATGATAATGGTAACGATAATGGTGCTCCCTGATGATAATGGTAACGATAATGAAGATTTCCAAAGTGTGCGAGAATAACTGGGTGAGAAGAATTGCGGGAGTGAAAAGAATAGACAAGGAAAGAATGGAGGAGCTGAGGGAGGAAGTTGGTGTGAAAGAGGGTTTCAGGAGGAAGCTGGTGAGGAACCGGTTAAAGTGGACTGGACACGTGGAAAATGGAGCGGGAACGGTTGGCGAAGAGAACGGGTGCGCTTAGAGTGGAGAGGAGAAGGAGAACAGAAGTGCCGCGACTGAGATGGGAGGACTGCGTGAAGAGAGACTTGGCGGGAGTGGGAGCTGAATGGAAGATGAGAGCTAGGGATGGGGGAGTGGAGACGGGTGGTGAAGACGGCAGTGAAACGGGACCAGTGACGAAGGAGAAGGGGAAATAAAAAACGACGACAGCCTCATCCCGGACTTGAAGGATACAAATAAGAGCAACACGAAGCGTCAATGTTGCTGTAATATTGCACAATGCTAATTGTGCTGCATAGTTTTCTTGATTTTAACACACAAAACGAAAATATGTGCTATTTTTTTCAAGAGAGTATGTATTCATGATTTTACGGCTATATCAGTTACACGCGATATATTACAGACGCTGCGTGTAAGAGAAGGTAGTATATAATTATCACCCCCTTTGGAATACACAATGAACCAGTTTGCATTGACTTTGTATCCCCTTTGGAATATACAATGAACCAGTTTGTACTGACTTTGTATCATGATCACATCAACATCAGCCCTTTCAGTAACGCGCATACTTTATAAAAAGCAAACACTTGCCCAACAGAGTATGTATGATCAGTCGAGAACTTCGCTCAACTGTCAATCAGCTGAAGTGGTTGAAATGGTTTGACCCTTTATATAAGGCGGGCACTATATGTTATGAAATTGACTTCCTGCGAACACGACTGATCGCGCCACCAGTCGCAAGGAAAACAACGGTAACGTCGGTGTGCACGTGCGCGTGTGGGTGTGTGCTTGCGTGCTGCGTGCATGCGTGCATATATGTATGTATGCATATATGTATGTTTGTATTTATGTATGTATGTATGTATGTATGTATGTATGTATGTATGTATGTATGTGTCTATGTGTGTATGTATGTATGTATGTATGTATGTATGTATGTATGTATGTATGTATGTATGTATGTATGTATGTATGTATGTATGTATGTATGCATGTGTCTATGTGTGTATGTATGTATGTATGTATGTATGTATGTATGTATGTATGTATGTATGTATGTATGTATGTGTCTATGTGTGTATGTATGTATGTATGTATGTATGTATGTATGTATGTATGTATGTATGTATGTATGTATGTATGTATGTATGTATGTATGTATTTATGTATGTATGTATGTATGTATGTATGTATGTATGTATGTATGTGTGTATGTGTGTATGTATGTATGTATGTATGTATGTATGTATGTATGTATGTGTCTATGTGTGTATGTATGTATGTATGTATGTATGTATGTATGTATGTATGTATGTATGTATGTATGTATGTATGCATGTGTGTGCATGTATGTATGTATGTATGTATGTATGTATGTATGTATGTATGTATGTATGTATGTATGTATGTGTATGCATGTATGCATACATATATGATTTAGTTTCTTAATACCGTGTTATTTTATACAATGAATAAATCATCTTGATGTTTACAGTGTGCGTGTGCGTGTGCGTGTGCGTGTGCGTGTGCGTGTGCGTGTGCGTGTGCGTGTGCGTGTGCGTGTGCGTGTGCGTGTGCGTGTGCGTGTGCGTGTGCGTGTGCGTGTGCGTGTGCGTGTGCGTGTGCGTGTGCGTGTGCGTGTGCGTGTGCGTGTGCGTGTGCGTGTGCGTGTGCGTGTGCGTGTGCGTGTGCGTGTGCGTGTGCGTGTGTGTTAAAATGTACTGCGTTGTAAATAGATAATGTTCCAATGGACGGTGTTATTGCATGATAAAAAAGGAAGCAAACGCGTGAGCTGTTTATCATTAATAGTCGAATTGTTGATACGTATGTCCAGCAACCCCAGCGAACGTTGATGTACAAACTATAGCGTATATTAACATCTGAACAAGCCTCACCTCGTTGGCCGCTCAGATCATCAAATTATACCATTTGTTTCATCATGGCCTAGGACTGGAGGAGGCGGGGTGGAGGAAGTGGGGTGGGGGAAGTGGGGTGGGGGAAGTGGAGTGGGGGAAGTGGGGTGGGGGAAGTGGGGTGGGGGAAGTGGGTTGGGGGAAGTGGGGTGGGGGAAGTGGGGTGGGGAAAGTGGGGTGGGGGAAGTGGGTTGGGGGAAGTGGGGTGGGGGAAGTGGGGTGGGGGAAGTGGGGTGGGGGAAGTGGGATGGGGGTAGCATCTACTGCCTTTAGCGTCGTACATCGATGTGTTTTCACAATAACACATCGTTTATTCTCCGATGTCCGTCCATACGGAGTATTGTGTATGTAGTCCGTAAGTGTTGCGTGGTGACGGTTAAATATGAACTGTACGTGTTGGTTGCCGCGTGAAGTGCGAGGACACACGATTAACCAAAGGTCAACATAAAGCAACGTTTCTTGTCACGGGATGAGGTTAAATTACATTGGTTTTATTTGCATATGTTTTGACACGGTGGCTAATATTCACGTGGATGTTGTAGAGTTTCCAGATGCATCTTGCAGCTCTACTGCTGATCTGGCTCTGTGCCGTGGCTGTGCACGCCGACGAAGCTTCGTGCATAGAGGAGTGCAACATAGCTTATGAGAGCTGCAGGAACAACTGCAAGGGAGCGGATGTCGGTCTGGCTATGGCGAAAGTTTGTCGGGACATATTCTACAAGTGTCTCATGGACTGTACAAAATAATGATGCACTGCTCTGATACGTCCACGGCTGAACACCCGGAACGGGATCTTCCTGGGTAAGCTTGCAATCATTTCTTTTTCCGTCCCGTCTAATTGACGTAATGTACCAAACTGCGTTATCCGATCAACCCGAAGGGATGTTATTTTCAATTAAGCGCAGCACAGAGCGCGAACGACTTAAACAATAGAACAATTACCAAGGACTTGATTAAAAGTATACTGGTGACAACGGGCACCCAATTATGCAGTACACGTTTTAAAAGCTCTGCGAAAAAGCTGCACTACAATAATTATTATACAACAACAACAAAAAAGAAGATATATCCAAATGTGGGCTTGCTTGCAAATGGTTTGTTTATTAGAAATAATTCCCCCATTGTCAAGCCAAAACGCACGCCTCGATTATATTAATTCGCTCGTCTCGTTTCAGACTAATTTCATTTTAAAGAAACCAACTACGCGCTGCCTATACTTTGTACAATTAGTGGCTGTCATTTCGATTAAACGAAAATGATTTTCCGTCTGACACAAACGCATAATGTGGACCTCGAGTGTGGTTGACCATCGGATCAAATGTCAAGTAAACCATGTTGGTATTTGTTATTTCAACGCGTGACAATCGTGACTTCCTATTACACTCAGCCCAGTGTGCTCCATCCGACAACTGTCGCTTGCTAGGCGGTCAGACCTGATTGATACGATGTGCGTGCGCATGTGAACGTTCGTGCGTTCGTGTGGGAGTAGTTGTTTATGTCATCACCATCATCATTATCACCATCATTATCATCATCATCATCATCATCATCATCATCATCAGGTCGGCCACTCGTTTCGAACTGGCTGGCCCCAGCCATCTGTCTCCAGACATCTATGTCCCTCATTGCTGTGTGCAACTTTCCAGACTTCAGTCCCGTGTTTGAATGAAAGTCACTGAATGTAAAGGTTGGTCCATGATGTCATTTCTTCGTTTAGATGTTTCGTGACTGGGAAGTAAATGTCTGTTTTAGCGATTTCGTCGTCGTTGTTTCTCCCACGTGATCGAGACGGTCGCAAGAAGTGATGTGATCGACTGACATCCGCAGTCAGACTGACAGTTGATGGCGCTGCGCCTATTCCGCAGTCAGACTGATAGTTGATGGCGCTGCGCCTACTCCGCAGTCAGACTGACAGTTGATGGCGCTGCGCCTACTCCGCTCCACGAGGGCTGGCGGCGAGCGTGTCGCTGTTGTTCCTCTATAGTGCATTGGACTTGTCTAAAACAATTCATTTAGCCCATCGCGAATCCGTTGTTGTTCATATGTGTAATGTGTGAATAACTGAAGTAACACGCGCCGTCAGTTTAATTAAAGAGTGCGTACTTTTGTTAAAGTCGTCGAAATAATTGACTTCCATCGTTAGATCGGGTAACTTGCAAAGTATGAGTAGTTTTATGTCATAGTACACACAGCAGAACCACTCTTTCAACTGTTGCCGAATTTTGTCCGGTGATTTCACCGAAACTAAATAACAAATGTATACAAACAAATATAATAAATAACAAATGTGTGCAAACAAATATAATAAATAACAAATGTGTGCAAACAAATGTAATAAATAACAAATGTGTGCAAACAAATATAATAAATAACAAATGTGTGCAAACAAATATAATAAATAACAAATGTGTGCAAACAAATGTAATAAATAACAAATGTGTGCAAACAAATATAATAAATAACAAATGTGTGCAAACAAATATAATAAATAACAAATGTGTGCAAACAAATATAATAAATAACAAATGTATACAAACAAATATAATAAATAACAAATGTGTGCAAACAAATATAATAAATAACAAATGTGTGCAAACAAATGTAATAAATAACAAATGTGTGCAAACAAATATAATAAATAACAAATGTGTGCAAACAAATATAATAAATAACAAATGTGTGCAAACAAATGTAATAAATAACAAATGTGTGCAAACAAATATAATAAATAACAAATGTGTGCAAACAAATATAATAAATAACAAATGTGTGCAAACAAATATAATAAATAACAAATGTGTGCAAACAAATATAATAAATAACAAATGTGTGCAAACAAATGTAATAAATAACAAATGTGCGCAAACAAATATAATGTCATAGTCCATATTAGATAAGTTCAATTTCTTGCTAAGCAAATGAGTTTACTAAACAAAGTCCACGATAGGACTGTTGGAGTAAGTGTTGCTAAAACGATTTACGTTTGATGAGTAAATAGTGCCAGACTGACACTCTATGTAGAGAATGAGTAAATAGTGCCAGACTGACACTCTGTGTAGAGAATGAGTAAATAGTGCCAGACTGACACTCTATGTAGAGAATGAGTAAATAGTGCCAGACTGACACTCTGTGTAGAGAATGAGTAAATAGTGCCAGACTGACACTCTATGTAGAGAATGAGTAAATAGTGCCAGACTGACACTCTGTGTAGAGAATGAGTAAATAGTGCCAGACTGACACTCTATGTAGAGAATGAGTAAATAGTGCCAGACTGACACTCTGTGTAGAGAATGAGTAAATAGTGCCAGACTGACACTCTGTGTAGAGAATGAGTAAATAGTGCCAGACTGAAACTCTGTGTAGAGAATGAGTAAATAGTGCCAGACTGACACTCTGTGTAGAGAATGAGTAAATAGTGCCAGACTGACACTCTGTGTAGAGAATGAGTAAATAGTGCCAGACTGACACTCTGTGTAGAGAATGAGTAAATAGTGCCAGACTGACACTCTGTGTAGAGAATGAGTAAATAGTGCCAGACTGACACTCTGTGTAGAGAATGAGTAAATAGTGCCAGACTGACACTCTGTGTAGAGGTCACTGCAATGGGGGACACACGTGATTCTCGTTTCGAGGCGATAATTGAGGAGATAATTCTCTTCCGGCCCCCAAGTTGTGCAAACCATAACACGTTAAATGTATCTATGTCATTACGAAATAAACCGCCAGTGGTATTAGTATTATCACAGTTTAATGCTGTTTTAATAAATACAAGAAGTAAATGTGTTATTGTTAGTTCTCTCAGTTTTAATTCCAAATATGTTTATGTTTGAAATGCGATAGCGGGCAGCGTGTCGGTTGGGGCCGGAAGGGAACATTTATGGGTAATTATGGGTAAATTTGCATAAAACCAACATGGCGGCAAACGAGACTAGCGTGCCCTACTAAAGAACGGCTAATATAAATTCACTTTTGAAGGCTCATTTACTGGTCTGTTAAATTCCTGAGCTGTACATTTTCTAGCGGTTGTTAATTTAGATGTACTTTATGATTGATGAACTTGAAATACACACGAAACATGCGAATAGCTACGAATCAGTGAACCAGCTAAACTGGTTATGCATTCCCTCCATCTGAACACAGACCACGTACCGAGAACATGCTGAATTATGTACATTAGCTGCGTTTTTATTTTTAACACCCGTCATTGGGCAACGGACTACAAAAGTACAGACCTCACTAAAGAGAACGCATTGACATCGTCTTAAGGAAGGCCTTGGGTGCGACACCTCCACGAGTGCATGCGTGCATACGTGCATGCGTACATACACTAAAACACTCATACACTCATACACCCATATACTCACACACTGATACTCATATACTAATATACTCATACACTCATACACCGGTGCACATGTGTACATACGTACATACATGCACACGTACATAAACTCATATACTAATACACCCATACACTCATACACTCATACACTCATACACTCATACACTCATACACTCGTACACCCGTACACGACATAACAATGATACATCAACAAGTTGTCAATGAGTTGTTTTTCATCCATTGTCCTGGCGCGTGCTTCAGTTGCGTTCCTTTGATCAGAGATGCCATAGATCACTTTCTCGTCACACGCCTCGGCCGGCCCGTCTGTCGTCGACAGCGGCGGTAGACGGAAAAGTTTCACATGTCGCCTGCAGCACTGCCGCCTGGCGTCGTCACGGGAGACGACACATCATCGTTGACAGTCGATGACTTGTTGTCCGCCCGAGGAGACGACCTGATATGCTGCGACAACTTGAGGTGGGTGGCGTTCTCTGTTACTGGCAAGAACAGAGGACACAGCCGAACTCAGTAGTTCAGCGGGACTCAGTAGTTCAGCCGAACTCAGTAGTTCAGCGGGACTCAGTAGTTCAGCGGACGTATCGTCGGATTATCAACCGAGAGGACCTGTGTAGGACGCTCAAAGCACTACGATCAAAACATTCACTAATAACATATCACTTTCACGAAGAAAACATACACTGCTTCTAACCATAGAGCGATAGTTAATATATTATAGATTATAACGAATGTGTTACTATTGGAATCATGCGTATGTACAGATATGCGTTATCGCTATTTCAACAATTCACAAATATCAGCATGGTAAAATGTTTTATTAAATAGTATAAATATAACCCTAACATAATGAATGACAAATGCGTTAACTTAGCTATTATAGTGTTTTGAACGTACGTTGAAAACATTACCGTAATGTTTTAAACGTACGTTGAAAACATTACCGTAATGTTTTGAACGTACGTTGAAAAGACAACCGTTGTGTTTTCGAGGGAGGTGTTTTGACCTTATTTCACCGCGGTTTGAGTCCATCAGCTTAGGCCACTTCGTTCAACCCACTTAGGCCACTTCATTCAACACACTTAGGCCACTTCGTTCAACACACTTAGCTGCGTTTCGGGTGAGACTCTAAAATCGTTCCGGGTTATATTAATTGTTATATTCTAATATAAAAACATTATCCTGCTACTTGATTCAATTTATGTAGAGCATAATATAATATCTTTGTATAGAATGTGTGCTGTTTTACCCTGCCATATAATGTTATTGTGCTATTTGTTTTTACTGAGTACAGCATCATAGAATATCATTGTATATATATTTGGTTATATGTAAATTAATAGACAGTAAACATTAACATATGATGTTTGTGCCAGCGGAAGTAGCGTGTGTAACATGTGTAACATGTGTAACATGTGTAACATGTGTAACATGTGTAACATGTCATGGACTCACTAACTTAAAAAAAGAAAAACTCTGAGAGTAAGCTAATCGGCACGATGTTTAGTTGAGGTTTGCTGATTATGCAACATATATAAAATATTTTTGTGAGCTATGAACATCTCCTGGATATTTTTTTCAACCCCATACAACACTATTGTATATGAATCACTTGATTATGTTTCAATAATTATAATAGTAATGTAATCCATATGTTTAATCTTTATTGTTGTGGCACTGTAACCGTCAGAACATATGTTTAATCTTTATTGTTGTGGCACTGTAACCGTCAGAACATATGTTTAATCTTTATTGTTGTGGCACTGTAACCGTCAGAACATATGTTTAATCTTTATTGTTGTGGCACTGTAACCGTCAGAACATATGTTTAATCTTTATTGTTGTGGCACTGTAACCGTCAGAACATATGTTTAATCTTTATTGTTGTGGCACTGTAACCGTCAGAACATATGTTTAATCTTTATTGTTGTGGCACTGTAACCGTCAGAACATATGTTTAATCTTTATTGTTGTGGCACTGTAACCGTCAGAACATATGTTTAATCTTTATTGTTGTGGCACTGTAACCGTCAGAACATATGTTTAATCTTTATTGTTGTGGCACTGTAACCGTCAGAACATATGTTTAATCTTTATTGTTGTGGCACTGTAACCGTCAGAACATATGTTTAATCTTTATTGTTGTGGCACTGTAACCGTCAGAACATATGTTTAATCTTTATTGTTGTGGCACTGTAACCGTCAGAACATATGTTTAATCTTTATTGTTGTGGCACTGTAACCGTCAGAACATATGTTTAATCTTTATTGTTGTGGCACTGTAACCGTCAGAACATATGTTTAATCTTTATTGTTGTGGCACTGTAACCGTCAGAACATATGTTTAATCTTTATTGTTGTGGCACTGTAACCGTCAGAACATATGTTTAATCTTTATTGTTGTGGCACTGTAACCGTCAGAACATATGTTTAATCTTTATTGTTGTGGCACTGTAACCGTCAGAACATATGTTTAATCTTTATTGTTGTGGCACTGTAACCGTCAGAACATATGTTTAATCTTTATTGTTGTGGCACTGTAACCGTCAGAACATATGTTTAATCTTTATTGTTGTGGCACTGTAACCGTCAGAACATATGTTTAATCTTTATTGTTGTGGCACTGTAACCGTCAGAACATATGTTTAATCTTTATTGTTGTGGCACTGTAACCGTCAGAACATATGTTTAATCTTTATTGTTGTGGCACTGTAACCGTCAGAACATATGTTTAATCTTTATTGTTGTGGCACTGTAACCGTCAGAACATATGTTTAATCTTTATTGTTGTGGCACTGTAACCGTCAGAACATATGTTTAATCTTTATTGTTGTGGCACTGTAACCGTCAGAACATATGTTTAATCTTTATTGTTGTGGCACTGTAACCGTCAGAACATATGTTTAATCTTTATTGTTGTGGCACTGTAACCGTCAGAACATATGTTTAATCTTTATTGTTGTGGCACTGTAACCGTCAGAACATATGTTTAATCTTTATTGTTGTGGCACTGTAACCGTCAGAACATATGTTTAATCTTTATTGTTGTTGCACTGTAACCGTCAGAACATAATTTGTATAAAAGGTAAATTGTCATTTGGTGCCGTACTATGACTCGTACACTCTGTACATGACTTTCCAGTAACCCTATTTTCTCTCCATAGATCTACATTTTAAGTTTACGTATCCATTGCGATACTTATTTTTTAGCATTTATAACATATTCGTAACGTTAATTGTGACATTACAACGAACGTAGATTTGCGTTCAGACCACCCTCCCGGGCTAGATTAGCAAATGCGCCGAAATCGAATTATTTCAGCGAAAATATGGAAGAGTGGGCCCCGATCACATTTCAACGCCGAAATGAATCGTCGTAAATACGCGGATAATTAGGTAATTGTTCCCGCGTAGGCTTTTATTTTCCGATGTTGGAACGGCCCTGCATCGCTCAGCGGACGCCCCGCTAAGTCGCGCCGTCAAACTGTTTCAACGGCGCTGCATCGCTCAGCGGACGCCCCGCTAAGTCGCGTCGTCAAACTTGGTTGCGGAGAAATACGGCAACATATTGTCACTTAACTATTCCCCCGCCGTGCGGCGCTTCGTCTGCCTATTAGCGCCATCCCCTGGGATGCCCACGACCAACTCCTCACAGGACAACGTTTAGTGGTTCCGTGCCGTGTTATATGGCTGGCTAAACAATGGAGTGTAATTGTCACGGCCAATTTCGGAGAAGAAAATCGCATCTTTTCGGCATTACCCGTACATGATCACAATCCAGGAAATGTCTTCGGAATATCTAAGGTGAACCAGAGTAAGAGGACGCGTTGTGACCTCTAGCAAATAGTTGGATATAACGTAACGTAACGTAACGTAACGTAACGTAACGTAACGTAACGTAACGTAATGCAACGCAGCACAACACAACACCATTACAAATATAATATGATATGATATGATATGATATGATATGATACGATATGATATAATATAATATAATATAATATAATATAATATAATATAATATAATATAATATAATATAATATAATATAATATAATATAATATAATATAATATAATATAATATAATATCATATCACATAATATCATATAATATCACATAATATCATATGATATCATATAAATGTTAAAAATGTATATTACATAAGATAGGTTTGTTGATGGTTAAACCCAACATAATTTCCCGACGGCCGAATATTTTGATTTAAGTTGAAATGACCTCTCGCGTGTTTGCACACGGACTATTCTTACATGTTTACTTATATGATGCGGTTGAAAGCCAATAATTATTTCGGTAGTCGTTAACGTAAACACAAGCTTTTGGGTGTGTGTCGCAGTGTTAGACGCGACAAAGACAGCGTGCGTGCGTGCGTGCGTGCGTGCGTGCGTGCGTGCGTGCGTGCGTGCGTGCGTGCGATGTCCAGTAACGTGCATGTGTTTTAGTGCACATATGATTGCCCATATTCCATAATAACTACTTGCCGGCTTCCCGCGTCACAGACACGCATCTAGCGACCGTGTAATGTATTTATTATAAGCCCGCTTTCTGGAATCACTTAAACAGGTCCGCTTGCGATCAAAGGCTGCTCAACGCGAGCGGATGCGACGTAAATGCGGCCGCCCTTCGAAATTGCATTACGGAGTAGTGTTTCAACGGGATTAAAGCGAGAGGCGACAGCCGCTGGGCCGGCAGTGACCGGCGCTCGACGCAAGACGCGTTTGTCGGTGACCATCTGGCAGGAAAATACACCTAGCGGATGTCACCAGACTTATGTGCACAGTGCGCGCAAATAAGCACACACGTACATATTCGCGCGCGTGCGCATGCACGCATGCAAGCACGCACGCACGCACGCACGCATGCACGCACGCACGCACGCACACATTTAATACTATATTATAATTATAGATTCCTATAATTATCATATCATTATTCTACATTGCGCTTTGATTTTTTTCTCATACAATTAAGAGACCACCGAACATCTTAAATCGTAATTTTACAAACTCCTATCGACACATTGTTTATTGCGGATTTCGTTGCAGACATTCCGGAATTTTTGAAACTACCCCTGAATCGGCGTGTCGATTCTGATGACAGCGCGTTTCAATCTCGACCGCGTCCCCAAAGTGTCGTTCACTGACGTCATCACACCTTCAATCATAAAACATTAATGACGGGGGTCCCAGGTGACTGTTGTTGCACGTCTTGTAATTTCACTCGGTGTCGTTGGTCGGCTTTCGCAGACAGGCCCCGTTGGCAACGCGCTCTCCGAGCTAGGCGGCCAGGGCATCCAGCGTAGGATGGTCAAAACACTCATCACCTTCTCTCGGTTGTCGGCTATCTCGGATTGCCACTCATGTCTGTGTTGTGTCGTTCTGGCCAGATCTTTAAAATATTTCTTCCTATTTTCGCCATCTATGCCTGGCAGTTGTCTGTCCGTGTGACTCTTGGTCTGCCTCATTACCGTCAACCATTCCCTCCAGTTTAATTCCCTCTTGTGTGACCAAAACTGTTAGTTTGTGTTTATGTATGTTACTGATGAATTTTTATATTTTCGTGACACGCTCAGACCAGCTTATGCGTAACATTCTCCATAGACACCACATCTGTTGTCAACACACTGCCCCATTCAAAACACTACCGTGTTTTTTCAACGTTCAATAACACCACGGAGTATTAAACCTATAGGTTACACTACGTTTACGCTAAAGCACACACCTACAAAGATATCACTTCGATGATGAAAAGTTGTTTGATATTGTTTGGAACCATACATTGATAGTTACCACCAAATGGTTATTATTGTGGAATCCTGTGTATGTATAAATACGTTATTTATTTGACAATAATTCAAAACACAACGGCCACGGTCAAAACGTGAACATTGAAAAGACTACAGTTGTGTTTTCGAATGGTAGCGTCTTGAATACTGGCGCTGTTTTCGTGGTTTCTCACGATCAGTGACAAACAAAGACAAAATCCACGAGTTCACTAATGCACGCAAACATATAATTGATATCAGCCGTTTTTTTATTTTGTGACGTCATGTTCCCGCCTTTCCTGTCTCTTACATCGCTGTTACGTAATCACGGTACCAAGTTATATTCGCTTGAAACGCACAACGTACGTTCGTTTATATTGTAGCATATTGTGACATAGCATATGTATATCCTAACACTGATATTGACCGCCCAAATATGTTTTAATGAACCATATATTTTATTCCACCGTTATCTGTTTAATTTTAATGTTTCGCCCCGAACATCATGTTTAAGTCGCATGCTGAACAGCAAGGTCGACATATAACGTTATATTCATGAACATATAACTGTCAAATTATAAGAAAGCATTTGG